>CM035839.1:55012762-55167762 GCA_020510985.1 Pholidichthys leucotaenia | reverse complement strand
TAATGTTGCAGCATTGCACCGAGACAAATTCCTAGTTTGTGTACTACATGAACAATGGCAATAAATCTGATTCTGATTCAGGAGTGGAGAAGAAGTGTTTTGGTACCGATTTTCAATAACAAAGGTGATGTTGAGCTGTAGTAACTACAGAGGCATAAAATTGATCAGCCATAGGAAAAGAAAAAAAAGCCACACTATGAAGATATGGGAAAGAGTTGTTGAAGCCAGGTTAAGAGGAGAGGTGACAGTCAGTGAGCAGCAGTATGGTTTCATTCCAAGAAAGAGTACTACAGATGCAGTGTTTGCTCAAAGAGTGCTGATGAAGAAGTATAGAGAAGGTCAGAAGGAGCTGCACTGTGTCTTTAAGTATGTAAGGGTGGTGCAGGACATGTATGAGGACAGCGAGACAGTGGTGAAGTGTGCTGTAGGAGTGATGAATGGATTCAAGGTGGGGGTGGGATTACATCAGGAATCGGCTCTGAGCCCCTTCTTGTTTGCCATGGTGATGGACAAGTTGACAGACGAGGTCAGGCAGGCGTCTCCATGGACCATGATGTTTGCAGACGACATTGTGATCTGCAATGAGAGTAGGGAGCAGGTGGAAGAGAACCTGGAGAGGTGGAGGTATGTTGTGGAGAGAAGAAGAATGAAAGCCAGTAGAAAGCAAGACAGAATACATGAGTGTGAATGAGAGGGAGGCAGGTGCAACAGAGAAGATGGAAGGAGTAGAGGTAGTGAAAGTAGATAAGTTTAAACACCTGGGGTCAACCATCCAAAGCAATGGAAAATGCACGAGAGGTGAAGAAGAGAGAGCAGGCAGGGTGGAGTGGGTGGAGCTGAGTGTCAGGGGTGATTTGTGATAGAAAGGTATCAGCAAGAGTGAAAGGGAAGATTTACAAGATGGTAGTGAGACCTGCAATGATGTATGGTTTGGAGACAGTGGTGCTGACAAAAAAACAGGAGGTGGAGCTGGAGGTGGCAGAGTTGAAGATGCTAAGATTTTCATTGGGAGTGACTAGGAGGGACAAGATTAGAAATGAGTATATCAGAGGGACAGCTCAGGTTGAACAGTTTGGAGACAAAGTAAGAGAGGCAAGGCTGAGATGGTTTGGACATGTGCAGAGGAGGGACAGTGGATATACTGGACAAAGGATGTTGAAGAATGAGCTGCCAGGCAGGAGGAAAAGAGGAAGACCACAGAGAAGATTCATGGATGTAGTGACAGAGGACATGGAGAGAGTTGGTGTTACAGAGGAAGATGCAAGGGATAGGGTGAGATGGAGGCGGCTGATCCACTGTGGCGACCCCTAGAGGGAGCAGCCAGAAGAAGTGTAATTAAATTGTAATTTGCGACAATACATGAATGCACTTCATTAACAAAGTTAGCTAGCCATTGCCTAATTGGTGGCCTTGTTCAAAATGGTCACTTTTGAGTCCAAAAAGATGATGGCAGATGTGTTAAAGCTGAGCCTACAAAAAAGTGGCGGTGGCTTCAATAAACATCGGCTTAGGTGGAGAACGCAGCTAGATTTCTGTGCAGCTGTCACTTGAAACTAGCTGCTTCAAATAACAATAATTTTTATTCAACATAATTAAATCCTTCATTCATTCCTCCTGTTTTCCTCTCAGATCCCAAGCGAGGGGGGTCCACGGCCAGCGGTCCAACCAGCCGAGCTGGCAGCCGTGCAGGCAGCAGGGCTAGCAGTCGCCGCGGCAGCGATGCCTCAGATGCGTCAGAGCTGCAGGACGCTCGGTCCGTCTGCTCCGACACTTCAGACACCCCAAAACGACCGGGCAGTGGGGCCAAACCATCCAAGATCCCCACCATCTCCAAGAAGACCCCCAGCCCAAAGACCCCGGGGTCGGCGAAGAAATAAACCCAGAGAAACTGGAAGAACTTTGACAGACAGCCACTGCTGTCGGCCATCTTGGGTGTACCAGCATCAGTCTGAACATCCATCCATAGGGCTCGACTAGAATTTGTGCACTACGACTCAAATTTTCCAGGGATGGAAGGAAAAGGAGGAGCTGAATCCTCCTCCTCGCTCCTTCTCCGACCGACTGAAAACTTGCACAAGAGACGAAGAAGAGTTCTGGTCTGGTGGTCCCAGCCCAGACCTGGTGGGGTCCACAGTGGCTTTTCCCCTTTCAGAGGCAACCCCAGTTTGCCTTCCAGTGTCCCACTTCTTCTCTCAAACACAAACCTGACGTGATGCTGCCTTACACAGACTCCTGTCGCAATCACCACAGCAACAGTTAAGCTGCTTTGTACCACACTGACACGCACATTTTAACACAGAGCCACAGTAGGGGAAGAACACCGCCACCACCGCCACGGCTACAAAGCTAAAATTAAAAAAAAAAAAACAGAGTGGCATTCAGGAAAAAAAAAAGGATTGTGGTTTATTATTTTGGCTTGTGGGACAGAAGCCTCAACGATGAAGAAAATATGCAACAACTGCCATGTCTCTTCCTCTGGACTGCTTCCTCAGCAGATCTAGGCGGGAAACACACAAACGCACACCCGGCTGATGTCACATTCAGAGGATCAGCAGTCCAAACGCCGCAGAGCCGACTCCTCCCGACCACCGGAGCATTAAGGTGGGGGCCCCTGTGTGTGAAGAGCAGGCGTCGGCATAGCAAACACAAACCACAAACTGGCAATAGAGGGGACAGTTTTTACGGCGACACACTCTACTAACAGCACATTACTGACAGAATACGACACCTAATATAGATTAACCATCATCTTCACAGAGTTCAGCGACCAGCATGCATAAACTGTCTCTTCATCTGCAGTCATGGCACCCACGTATGGTGGTGCGTTCAGTGTGCATTTTTGTTACAGGAAATCCGAGAGGTCACTTTGACATGAGTCGCTGTATGAAAGGTTTAACTTGCAAATGTCTTTGTTTTGTTTGTTTTTCTGGTTAATTTATAATCCAAACTTTTGTTTTGTAGCTTGAAAAGATTGATCTATTTATTTTTGTTTCATGTCATATCGCTGTCGGCAGAGCGTGATTTAGCTGAAAGGATCCATGAGTTGTGATTTTTGTACCGAGAGTGTACGCCGCTCTGCGTCTAAAGTTTGTTTTTACTCCTTTGTGACATCATTCACTCAGTTGCTGAGTCTAGTGGCAGCCTTGTTTGCTACATTTTCTTTAATGGTAATGACGCCGATTTCCTGACCACGACCAAAGGGGTTTACCCTTCATGTGTAGACGCAGAACTACGAATATGAATAACAGGAGACCTGAGGGGGGCGGACCAATTGAGACTGGGTTTCCTCCCACAGCGTCTCTTCTTCTAGGGATTTTTTTCTAATGCCCCGTCACCGGTGGGGCCGAGTCATCTCTATGTTATCTCAGATGAAGTTTATGAAGACTAATGAAAATGACAGTGAGAAAGAAGACATCTTAAGGTGATTTTTATTTATTTATTGTCTCTCTGGGGGGGATGGGGGGGTTACGAGGGCACGGGAGATGAGTCTTCCGACTTTTGATGCTACTCTGTGTGATGAGGGGAGGAGAGGGTGTTACTAGGAGTCACTTGTGTAAAACAAAAACTAAAATTATAAACATTTTTTTGTTCTGTTTTGTATTAAAGATATGCTTGCAGTAAAACCGTCTCTGCTCTGTGATTTATTTGTCACTGTGAACCACATCTTCATGTTGAGTTTACAGATGGCCTCTGTGAGATGTTCCAACAGTAGTGAAGAAATGAGCCGTAACAGTGTTCAAGTCAGTTTTAGAGTGTATTTCAGAGATTGACAATCTCTGCACTGAAAAGATGAATTTTGGAGGAAAAGTTTTTGTGGCCTTATTTGGTTAGATTTGTAGCTTAGTAATGGTAATTTTTGACATGTTCTCATTTAAAAGCATTGTTTTCCTCTAAATTTTCTTGGGTATTTGAGACTTTTTTTCTTGAATCCCCCCCCCCCCCCCAAAAAAAAAAAAAGCCACAGAGAGCTACTGATTATGGTCAAAAATGCTGTATGGAAGCTCTTTGATCTAAGGACTTGTGGTAGGGACATAGCTGGTAATTTTTTTCCCCTTTCGGCTGCTCTCTTTTGGGTCCTTACATCATTCCATCAACTGATATCATGATGATCCGCATATTGATTTGGCAAAGATTTTTATACCACATGCCCCTCCTGACGCAACCCTCCGCATTTTACCCGGGCTTTGGGACCGTCACAGGGAGAATGGGGTGGGGGGTGAAAAGTTCATCTTGGTCAAAGTTGATCAAATGTGGTTTATTTTTCAACATAGTCTCCCTCTCGGTCCACACACTTCTTCCATCGGTGTTGCGGTGCCTGGATCCCTGAGGTTGAAAAAAACCACATTTGGTCAAATTTTTCCACTATGAACTTTTCTGCTCCCCCCGTGGCTGGGTAACCAACTTTGCTCGGTCTCCACAGTCTTCTCAAAGTTTTGACTGAGGATCTCATAAACATTTACACACAAACAGCCTTTTCGGGGCTTTAGGAAATCAAAAATTGGCCCAATCTCTGTCGTCACCCAGTGATCTCCGTGCTGTAAAGGGGCCCCTAATAAAACAATTTGCTTCTCTTGTAGCTCAAGGTGTACAGTATATGCATCCAAGTCCCAAGTGTTGGAGGTCAAGTTCAAATCCGTGTTTTAGGTTACATATCCACACAGAGCGTTTCTCACTTGAAATGCTCTGAACCTGTTTTTCTCAACGCTCTACAGGTGCTCTTAATAGAAGGTCTCTGCCCTGTATCCTGGCAACCGCTTGACCTGTCACTCACGGCTCGGCGTTGCCTTTCACACTGAAGCTCTCTACTAACTACACTATACTGCAACAAACTTGTGAGAAAATACACATCCTCCAAGATTTTGCTTTCAGATATTGTTCATGGTGTCATTGTAGTCTAATTCTGATTGGCTGGTTAGAGAGGTGTGCTGCTGATGAGTGATGATGTGTTCCAGAACTTTAACTTTCAGTGCCATGAGTGTAAACAATAAAAGCTCTTGACTGCTGAGAGCACATTAAACACTGAACTACATAGAAAATGAACAGAAAACAGACATTCTCTGTGGACACAGAACATAACACATATGAATCTGTTTATTTGGCCCATAATTTTATTATCTAAATTTATCTGTATTACCGACATGTTTGTGATTACAGCATTCATCTGACAGTTCAGGATTCATTTGCATCTAATTCACATTCTGGACCAGGTAGCTATTTTATTTTAATTTGAGAATCCTATAGAGTGCCTGAACTCAGAGTACTGAATGTCTTTTATTACCCCTCAGTCTCTAAAGGCTGAAGGGGCATTGTCGTCACCCCACTGGGTGGATGGGCAGCGGCGGCAACACCTATCTTGTGAACGTGATAACTAGAGAAAGAAATGACATGGGCTTTTCAATTTGATGCCATGAGTGCATCTATGAAAAATCTCAGACAAGTTCAAATTTGTGTGACCTCTGACCTTTAGGTCAAGGTCAGATGTCTGTAAATCTTGTAACGATACAACTACACAAAGGAATGATGTAGCCTTTTCAAATCGATATGTCTAAGACAAGTCTTGGATGGCTGAGACCATGCCCTCTGACTGGGTTTGGGGTCAAAAGGTCAAAATTCAATGTTAGCATTCCCTTTGCACTATTACTATAGATCAGTGAGGGCCATTCCACTGCAGATTTTCTGTTCCACTCAGTCTGTTCAGCAGGTGCTTGCAGTGATGAGCTTGAAGGATTGCTAATTCAAGAAAGCAGCTGCTGAAGAGACTGGGTGGAACAGAAAACCTGCGGTGGAATGGCCCTCCGTAGCACATAGTTACCCATCCCAACTATAGGTCAAATAAAGCTAGGATCACCAAACATGGTACGCATGTTCACTCTGTGACCCTGACCTACAACTATGGGTTTTGGAACAAAGGGTCAAGGTTAAAATGCCCCATCAGCTATATCACAATGATACCTAGGGTCACCAGACAGATGTTCACCCTGAGATCCTGATCTCTGACTGGGTTTGGGGTCAAAAAGTCAAAGGTCACGGTTAGCTTTCCCTATGCCCTATACGGGGGGGGGGGGGGGGGGTGCTGAAAAGTTCATAAGCTGACTAAGGAGGAGTGTTGCTGCAGAAACTTAACTAGTCATGCATTAAATTCAACCTTTTCTGATAGTAACTGCATTGTTTCTTTTCAGACACACTGACACTGGAGACAGGGTTTCCTCTGGTAACATTTCTGGGTGGCAGCCCTCCACGCTTGAATGTATTCCGCCACTCTTTGAGGAAATATAATTTTTTTTAAAAATATGAAGGAATGATGGCCCGCAAACGTGCACACGAACAAAGCACGTGACCGTCATCCACGTGGAGTTCAGAAGCACCCCGCCCGCATGACCGCTCCATTCGCCAGGCAGTGTCTCTCGCTACTAGCGTCACTGTCTAAAACATGAGCTTACTAAAGTATTTTAAACGTGGGAAAAAAGCAGAAAAGGTATGTAAGCACTGGAGGCATTTATCATGATTTTAACCCGATGGCATACCTGTCGAGGCGTACCTCATGCCTCCCTTATTGGGGGGGCTTTCACACCTGTACTGAGTACTTAAAAACTGTATTTATCGGCAGATGAAAGAAAACTGAAGCAAAAAAACCCCCCACACAATTGCAACATGAACTATTTCAAACATATTTATTCAAATGTACACTTATATGGACACAATCTTGAGCCATAATTTTTTGGTAATGTAAAAATAAGCCAAGTTGCACAAAAAAATAAATAAAAAAATAATAAATTAAAAAAATGATAATATTAATAATAAATAAATAAAAATAAATTAAAAAAAAAACATTTTTCAAATTTACATTAGCACAAGGTAGATTGCTTAATTTGAAAGTACACAAGAATAATTCTGAGTATAGTTCTTAGGAAACAATTTCAGGAAACAATGTTGACAACAAATCACTGAAGTGATCTGCCACCGATGGGGGTAGATTGTGCTCTGCCACAAAATGACAAAACATCACTTCTGCTAGTGATGCATTGGATTTGGAAGGCGTCGGTTCTGTCACTGGCTGAAAATGTTCATCCATCGATCGATACGTTTTCGATTTGGCTACACAGTTTTTGTGGACCTGTGTAGCGAAGTGTGATTTAAGGTCAAAAATCCCCGATGCAGTCACTTTTATGCTCTTCCTACATGGAACACAGAAAGAGTGTGTAGAGCCCTCTGGAGAAGCCTTTATCCATCCAGCGTATTTTCCCTTCTCGAAGCTCGGACTCTCCCATTCTTTTCGGTGACGTCCAGTCCCTCGATTTCCCTTTTCTTCAAGCTTTGTTTTCTTCGGCGGCGGCGCACTGCATGAAGCCATTTTGAAAATCACAAAAAGACTGCTTAGGTGCGCTCAATTTCGCCAGGCATCGAATTACTGTTCAGTTGATTTTTAGGTTCTCTCAATAATTTTTTTTTTTTTTTCTGTATACTTTTCTTTTTGGTGTACAGAAATGGCAATACGCCCGTATTTGCTAAAATTGCATTTTCCCCGTATTAAAATACGGCGAAACCGTATCACTTGACGGGTATGCGATGGTAATGGGAGCTTAGCTAACAGGTGTTGTTAGGAGCTCGAGTCGGTTCATTTTGGCTTCTTTATAATTAGTTGTTTGGATTTTTTTCTTACTTCAGACAAGAATAAAAAGATGTTTCTACCTTTACCTTAGTTAAAATTAATTTATGTTCATTATTATGTACCTGGCAAGTTAAGATGACCGAAATTCACGAAGTCAATGACTTTAGTCCGTCAGCAGCCTTCAGACAAACTAAACATGCAAACATTTGGATTTCAAAATAAGGGAGGTTTTTCCTGCTGTCTGGTTGGTGAGATTTCTTAAAAAAAAAAAACAAAACAAAACTATACAGTGCATCCAGAAAGTATTCACAGCGCTTCACTTTTTCCACATTGTTATGTTACAGCCTTATTCCAAAATGGAACAAATTAATTTTTTTTTTCTCAAAATTCTACACACAATACCTCATAATGACATGAAAAAAGTTTTTGGGAGATTTTTGCAAATTTATTAAAAATGAAAAACTAAGAAATCATATGTATTGTGGAGAAAGGAATAGGTGAGGCAACAAGCTGGATGACACAAGACTTTATTCTTTCTCCAACAACATTACAGCAAACGGCGATACAGTGAATCCCGGGTCTCTGTGCATTCCTCTTTTATATCTTTATTTCCATGCATTGAGACCCAGCGCTTCCGACCATACACATTATTGTTTGAACAAAAGAATGTGTGGCATATTAACATAACATAATGCCGGCCCCACTATTACACCCTTCTTCTCTCAGCGGCTCCGGCATTTACTCCTCTCCCTGGGGGGCGCATAGTCCTTACTGTCCCTTCTGATACCCTCCAGTGACACCTCCTCTTTCGGTCCATTGTTCTTCCCTTCCCCTTGCCTTTTCTGGGTGGAGAAAACCCCCACATCATGCCCCCTCCCCCGTCCTTTGGGCTCGACCCCGTGCCCATAGCTACTGTAGCGGGAGATTGCCAGTCCAGTAGAACCGTCCTGCTGGTGAGATGTACCGGAGGGCACGTCAGTCTGTGGAGTAGTGATGGCCAAATGAGGCTTTCTGGAGGACTTGAGGCCTTTCATCAAAATGGTTCACATAGACAAGGCCTCATGTGGAACTTCATTTTCTCTACCAGGCCATCTAGTGGACAAAATGTATACAACATGCTGATTTTTACAAGGGGATTGTTGGTTTAATGTGTATTTTTTTCAGTTTCAATAAATGTGCTGTCTTTGGACTTCCGGTTATGGCGGCCACGTAGGAAGACGCTTTTCACTCTACTCTGCTCCTAAAAATAAAAAGTCGGCAAATAACTCTCTCATTTGGAACAAAACCTATCCCAGCGTTAGGGCGAGGATATGCCGGTAAAGCCTAAGGCTGGGAAATCAGGTGGAGGAAAAACTGAACCGCCGAAACAGTCCAAGTTAACGGACTTTCACGTTCGTGACGAAGCAGAAAAATCTTCAGATATGGCGGAGCAAGCTAGCGGTGGAGCGGTGACTGCTGGCGACGGCACAGGTGCGGTGCTCGCTGCCATTAGCTCAATGAGAGCAGATTTTTCCACTAAATTTGATGGGATTATAGCAGCGATAGAAGGAATGAGAAAGGAATTAAGCGACTGTATGGAACGAGTGTCGCAGGTGGAGCTCCGAGTCTCCAGCGCTGAGGATGACGTCACCAGCCTACAATTAAAGGTGCGCACTTTGGAATTAAAAAATAAACGTCTGGAAGATAATGTCCTGGACTTAGAATCCCGGTCGAGACGGAACAACCTGAGGCTGGTGGGTCTCCCGGAGGAAGCGGAGGGTCATGACCCATGTTCCTTTTTAGAAAGGTGGATTCCAGAAGCGCTGAGCAACGCGGAGCTGCAGTCATCGGCCGTCTTAGAAAGCGCCCACCGAATCGGCCCACCGAGAAATAATAAGACACCACCGAGGACGCTGATTATGAAGTTCCTCAACTACAGAGACAAGATGACGATCTCCAACGCGGCGCGAGCCAAAGGAGAAATTAAATACCAGGATCAACAGGTGCGGTTCTACCCAGATTTGGCCACAGGAATCCAACAATTAAGGAAACAGTTTGACCCCGCCCGTAAAGAGCTGCGCAACCTTGGGATTCGTCATGGAGTGATTCACCCTGCAAGATTGCTGGTCACATATAAGGGCAGAACCCACACCTTCAAGACCCCTCAGGAGGCGCAGGAGCTCATCAAGCAGATCCAAGAAGAGACTGGTGGGAGCTAAGCATGATCAGAATATAAGGTACAATATTTAAGCATTTGCACAGGCATCTGACTGATCTGAAGCATATAGTAAGTTTACAAAATATAGATTGTATTATATATTAAAAAAAAAACCCTATGATGTACAGAGTTGCTATAAAATTTTGGAGTTAAGTTGGAAAACTACAGAAGAGAGTTAATGTTACGTCATTAAAAGCAGTAGAGTTAGGGTGATTGGGAGGATGAAGGAGTGGCTTTGGCTGGTCCTCGCGGGTGTGGAGCGGTCGATGGCTATAGCGGGAGACAGAATTTTTGTTTTGATTTTGGGGAGATTACCACGAAAGTGGGAAGGGGGAATTTGTGTGTAGTTTGTAGGATGAATGTTCAACCACTCATGTTTTTGCTTCTCTGTGTGAGCATGTTTATATTGCGAGGTAATCTCAAACTCCTTATTGATCATAGACCAAAGCGTTAATCTTAATTTAACTACATGGAATTGCAGAGGTCTACAAAATTAAAAAAAAACTTAAACAAGTTATGAATAAAATAAAAGACATACACTACCGTTCAAAAGTTTGGGGTCACTTAGAAATTTCCTTATTTTTGAAAGAAAAGCACTTTTTTTCAATGAAGATAACTTTAAACTAATCAGAAGTACGCTCTATACATTGCTAATGTGGTAAATGACTATTCTAGCTGCAAATGTCTGGTTTTTGGTGCAATATCTAGATAGGTGTATAGAGGTCCATTTCCAGCAACGATCACTCCAGTGTTCTAATGGTACAATGTGTTTGCTCATTGCGTCAGAAGGCTAATGGATGATTAGAAAACCCTTGTGCAATCATGTTAGGTCTGCAATGCTGTAATTGCTGCAAATGGAGGATTCTTTGACGAAAGCAAAGTTTGAAGGAAAAAAATATTATTTCAAATACAAATCATTATTTCTAACCTTGTCAATGTCTTGACTATATTTTCTATTCATTTTATAACTCATGGTGGTAAATAAGTGTGACTTTTCATAGAAAACACAAAATAATTGTCTGGGTGACCCCAAACTTTTGAACGGTAGTGTAGGTTCAAAAATTGTGTTTTTACAAGAAACTCTAATAGAGGAGGATGTAAAAAGAATTAGGAGAAGATGGCAAGGAAGTGTATTCACCTCATCATTTTCATCCCGAGCCAGGGGAGTTATGACTCTCATACATAAATCAATCCCATTTCAAGTGAAAAATGTAATTGGAGACAAATTTGGAAGATATCTAATCATTCAAGGATCTTTGTTATTAGAAAATATAAATCTGGTGAACTTATACGGTCCCAATATAGATGATCAAAAGTTCTTTGCTAATTTATTTCTTATTTTATCATCACTTACAGGGCAACATATAATAGCAGGGGATTTTAATTGTACATTGAATCCCGGTATAGCTAGATCAACAGGACTGGACTGTACGCACAATGGATGTAGGATGATCATTAATCATTTTATGAAAGAATTGAGATTGCTAGATATATGGAGAGAAATGAAACCACAAGTTAAAGCCTACTCTTGTTATTCTAATACCTACAAGACATTCTCACGTATTGACTATTTTTTGATCTCCACAGAATTAAGGTCCAAGATTCAAAACTGCTTTTATGATAATATTGTGATCTCTGATCATGCACCCTGCTGTCTAATATACAGTATGTAGATAAGAAATTGACAAAGGAACCAGGTAGGTGGCAATTTCAGCATAAATGGCTTCAGGATGAGGAGTTTAAGTACATTGAAAAACAGATGAGTTCTTTGATATCAATACTACACAAACATCAGCATGTATAAAGTGGGAGGCTTTCAAAGCTTTTATTAGGGGGCATATTATTAGTTATACAGGTTCAAAATCGAAGAAGACTCGAGAGGAGAGAGTCCAATTGGAACATAAAATAAAAATTCTTCAAGAAAAAGTGTATGCAGGAAGTGACCCAAAGTTAGAGAACGAATTACTGATTCTGAGAGCTGAATATGACAGAAAATCAGCGAATAGAGCTGCCTCGAGTCTTCGAAGATTGAAGTAATCTTTTTATGAACAAGGTGAAAAATCAGGAAAATTATTGGCATGGCAGATTAAACAATTAGAATTTAAAACACCAATTACCAGTATTATAAGTAACAGACAGGCAGTCGTTGACCCTTTGGAAATTAATAGTGCCTTTAGAGATTACTATGAAAAATTATATGATACAAAAAATGAAACTGACTTAACAAAACTAAATGGGTTTTTGGACGGATTATCTATACCGTGTATTCCAAATGAAAACGGGGAGATACTGGAGTCTAAAATTAGTCAAGAAGAAGTTGGGCTAGCCATTGATAATATGAAATCAGGAAAAAGTACAGGACCAGATGGTCTTCCAGTTGACCTCTATAAAAAATTTAAGAATAAATTAATAAAACCATTTTTGGAAATGGTTTTAGAAGCATTTCAAAATAGTAATTTACCACCATACATGAATAATGCCTTAATTATACTGTTGCCAAAACCAGGTAAACCCTCTAATAAATGTGAAAATATGAGACCAATAAGCCTATTAAATGCTGACCTTAAGATAATCTGTAAAATTTTAGCAAGACGACTACAAGAAATATTACCAAACATTATTAATCGAGATCAGAATGGCTTTATAAAGGGAAGACAAGGCTTCCATAATGTAAGAAGACTATTTAATATTATTTATTCTAATAAAGAAGCACCGGATACAGCTCTCATATCACTGGACGCCGAAAAGGCCTTTGATAGGGTCGAATGGCCCTTTCTTTTTGAAGTCTTACAAAGGTTTGGACTTGGAAATAATTTCATAAAATGGGTTCAGATAATATACAATAATGCTACAGCAGAAATCCTAACAAACATCAATATTTCAAAATCAATAAATATCAATAGAGGATGTCGACAAGGCTGTCCACTTTCACCTTTACTGTTTACTATGACAATTGAACCTTTAGCGATGGCAGTACGTTTACATCCACAAATATATGGAATTAAAGTTGGACCAACAGAACATAAAATCTCCCTGTATGCTGATGACATAATTTTGTTTATGTCGAATCTTAAAAAATCAATTCCAACCTTGTTGAATTTAATAAAGAATTTTGGGGAAATATCAGGATATAAAATAAATAAAACTAAATCTTCAATATTAATGCTAAATGAGACCTAGAGAAATCATCCAGCACCTAAGGTAAATCAATCCAATGTTGTAAATCAGTTTAAATATTTAGGAATTCAAATTTTGCCTAAGCTAGAATTAGTCGCCAGTGCCAACTATGAAGCCTTAATGACAGACATTGAGTTACTTCAGAGATGGATGTCACTACCAATGTCGATGATTGGGAGAATCAATATACAGTACTTAAAAGTAATATCTTACCAAAAATACTTTATTTATTTCAATACATTCCTTTACCACCACCTTCAGATCTATTCTCAAGAATTAAAAAAAAGTTAGTGGAATTTATATGGAACAATAGGAAGGCTAGATTACGTCTGTCCTTACTATATTTACCATTTGATCGTGGAGGTCTGAAATGTTCTAACTTTATGTTGTATTACTGGTCAGCACAACTGAGGTCTATGACATATTATTTTTCATCAAATGATCTCCCTCACTGGACTGAAATGGAATCATACAATTTACCTTTACCTCTTCCCATATTCATATACTCAGACTCGGCAAAAAAATTACAGAAACAAGTTAAAAATCCATTTGTAAAGCATATGATCAAAATATGGTGTGAAACCCCAAAAAAAAGAACCATACTTATTGTCACAATTTAGCCCAATATGGGGTAATCAATATTTTAAACCAGGGAGAGCGGATGCTGTATTTAAAGTATGAAATTTAAAAGGGATTCAAGACTTATATTTGTCATGTTCAGATAACATAATGTCTTTTGAAGAACTGAGGATCAAATTTAATCTTAATAGAACACATTTTTTTTAAATATCTTCAGCTTAGGAACTTTATTCGATCAAATCAAAATAATGCTCTCACCCGACCTATCTATTCATCCCTGGAAAAAATTCTGACGAAAGATAGTAAGAGAAAGGGTATTATTTCAGAGTTTTATAACTCAATGACACTATCCTCAAGTGAAAATTCACAGAAAAGATTGAATTATTGGAAAGAAGACCTGCAAAATGAAATTTCAGAGGAACAATGGGAATTGGCTTGTACAGAAGCTCAAACCAAATCAATAAATGTACAGTGGGGCAAAAAAGTATTTAGTCAGCCACCAATTGTGCAAGTTCTCCCACTTAAAAGATGAGAGAGGTCTCCAATTTTCATCATAGGTATACCTCAACTATGAGAGACAAAATGAGGAAAAAAAAATCCAGAAAATCACATTGAAGGATTTTTAATGAATTAATTGGTAAATTCCTCGGTAAAATAAGTATTTGGTCGATAACAAAAGTTTATCTCAATACTTTGTTATATACCCTTCGCTGGCAATGACAGAGGTCAAACGTTTTCTGTAAGTCTTCACAAGGTTTTCACACACTGTTGCTGGTATTTTGGCCCATTCCTCCATGCAGATCTCCTCTAGAGCAGTGATGTTTTGGGGCTGTCGCTGGGCAACACGGACTTTCAACTCCCTCCAAAGATTTTCTATGGGGTTGAGATCTGGAGACTGGCTAGGCCACTCCAGGACCTTGAAATGCTTCTTACGAAGCCACTCCTTCGTTGCCCGGGTGGTGTGTTTGGGATCATTGTCATGCTGAAAGATCCAGCCACGTATCATCTTCAATGCCCTTGCTGATGGAAGGATGTTTTCACTCAAAATCTCACAATACATGGCCCCATTCATTCTTTCATTTACATGGCTCAGTCGTCCTGGTCCCTTTGCAGAAAAACAGCCCCAAAGCATGATGTTTCCACCCCCATGCTTCACGGTAGGTATGGTGTTCTTTCTCCTCCAAAGACGACAAGTTGAGTTTTTCCAAAAAGTTCTATTTTGGTTTCATCTGACCATATGACATTCTCCCAATCCTCTTCTGGATCATCCAAATGCTCTCTAGCAAACTTCAGACGGGCCTGGACATGTACTGGCTTAAGCAGGGGGACACGTCTGGCACTGCAGGATTTGAGTCCCTGGCGGCGTAGTGTGTTACTGATGTAGCCTTTGCTACTTTGGTCCCAGCTCTCTGCAGGTCATTCACTAGGTCCCCCTGTGTGGTTCTGGGATTTTTGCTCACCGTTCTCGTGATCATTTTGACCCCACGGGGTGAGATCTTGCGTGGAGCCCCAGATCGAGGGAGATTATCAGTGGTCTTGTATGTCTTCCATTTTCTAATAATTGCTCCCACAGTTGATTTCTTCACACCAAGCTGCTTACCTATTGCAGATTCAGTCTTTCCAGCCTGGTGCAGGTCTACAGTTTTGTTTCTGGTGTCCTTTGACAGCTCTTTGGTCTTGGCCATAGGGGAGTTTGGAGTCTGACTGTTTGAGGTTGTGGACAGGTGTCTTTTATACTGATAACAAGTTCAAACAGGTACCATTAATACAGGTAACGAGTGGAGGACAGAGGAGCCTCTTAAAGAAGAAGTTACAGGTCTGTGAGAGCCAGAAATCTTGCTTGTTTGTAGGTGACCAAATACTTATTTTACCAAGGAATTTACCAATTAATTCATTAAAAATCCTTCAATGTGATTTTCTGGATTTTTTTTTCCCTCATTCTGTCTGTCATAGTTGAGGCATGCCTATGATGAAAACTGGAGACCTCTCTCATCTTTTAAGTGGGAGAACTTGCACAGTTGGTGGCTGACTAAATACTTTTTTTGCCCCACTGTACGTCTTAAATTGATACATTTTAAATGGTTAATGCAGATGTATGTTACACCAGTGGAGTTAAATAGATATAACAAAAACATACCAGATACGTGCACAAAATGTATGGAAAGTAAAGGAACCTTATTTCATTGTTTATGGGAATGTAGAAAAATTAGAATGTTTTGGGAAGAGGTGAGGGTAACAATTGAAAAAATAATTTCAAAACAAATCATATTGAATCCTAAATTGTTTTTGTTGGGTCTGCATCCAGAAAAGTATAACTTTAATAAAAGTGAAAGAGCATTCATAGACCTCAGTTTGCTTAACGCCAAAAAATGTATTGCACTATTGTGGAAAAAGACTTATAGACCAGATGTGACTCAGTGGTTAAGACAGATGTTAACAAACCTTCCACTAGAAAGAATAACATACATACTGAAATCAAAGGAAATTGTGTTTGAGAATATATGGAGACCTTTCATTGATTATGTAAAGAATTTGAACATAATTTTTGAAGAAGAAGGTGAATGATGTGTGTGGACCTTGTAAATTCCAAACTGGTGAATGTATAATATGTATACTTATGTAATGGATTGCCTAGACTAAACAGAGGAGCATTGTTGAAGACCTGTTCTTGTTAGTGGTTGTCGATGTTTTTAGTACATTTTTTTTAATTACTTTAGTGTTAGTGTTTGATTGTTTGTGTTTGTAAAAAAAAAAAAAAAAAAAAAAAAAAAAAGGTTCAATAAAAAATATTGTGGGAAAAAAATGTGCTGTCTTTTAAGAAATAGCAATGATCATAAGGCAAAAAAAATAAAACTGAGGTGACTACAGTGAATGTGCTTGCGCTACTTATCCATTTTTTTTAAGAAATAACTTTTCAACAGTCATGCTGTCTTTCTCAGTACATTCATCTCTGTCCTTATTGTCATACAGGGCACAATAGTGCCTCAGCATAATCGTGTGTTATCGTTGTATCCAAGCTCTTTGAAACACAACAGACACTTCACCTTGCAAATAAAAAGGAAATTAAAAGAACGACACAGCTGGGATTTGAACCCAGGTCTCCCACTTGCAAAACAGATGTATTACCACCAAGCCACCACCTCAGTTACAATAAACAACCACTATTTGTCAAAACTACATCAATAGGACAAATGTGCTCAAACTGTTCCCAAACGGGAGAAGTCCGTGTTTTTGGTGCTGGCTCCATCTGAAAATTGGCTGTGACAAATCCCTTACACAGTCAAACATGACAAAACGTGAGGGACGGGGATTTCCATTGGATACCGCTGCTCATTTTATTTCATGTTGTGTGCAAAATCATGAATGGCTTCCTGACCCAGTCACGTGGTCTGACATCAACACATACTGTATGTCACGATGCATGCCTTGAAACACGCCTCGCCAAATATTTCCTGGATAAGATCGGAGCACCGGTGCCTGCCTTCCCATCACTACTGTGGAGGGAAAGAGGGAGGGGGGGAAACATCAGTTTCGCGAGCGCAGGTCCCTGCCGAGGGATTGCCAACTTGCGGAGCCAACAACGGTGGGCGTCGTGCCTGCCGAAAACAAAACCGGCCTTCTGCAAGCTTCTTGGGATGAATGTGTGGGGAAAACAATGGTGGGCCAGGCTGGGTCGCTCCGAGCCTCCATCTGTGTAAAATTGTGCGGGCGGATCAGCCTCGACGCGGGGTTTTCCAGTAAAATCTCTCCGGGGATCAGCAGCAGGTGAAGGAAAAAAAAAACGAGTTCTGCTGAGGAGGCTGCCAAATCCTCCTTAGGTGCGGCACACGGACCCAGGGCCAGCGGCTCCTGAAGCAGGCGTGTGACAACGTAGTGGTATTTTGTGTCATTCATAGTTATCTCGCGGAGCACGAACTGGGCTTCTATGTGCAAAAACCCACGCTGCCAGGTCGTGAAGCTAGAAGTCCGGGAGCTTGACTGAAACAGCGCATGCACTCTCCCTCCAGGTAGTCTCCGGGGCAGTGCTCGGCTCGCTCTCCATGGCACGTCTTAGGGTCACCAGTGTGGAGAAGGGAATAGGCGAGGCAACGAGCTGGACAACACAAGACTTGATTCTTTCCCCAACAACATTAGAGCAAATGGCGA
The DNA here is from genome assembly GCA_020510985.1 of Pholidichthys leucotaenia. Classification (NCBI taxonomy): domain Eukaryota; kingdom Metazoa; phylum Chordata; class Actinopteri; order Cichliformes; family Pholidichthyidae; genus Pholidichthys; species Pholidichthys leucotaenia. Next base: position 55,150,054 of record CM035839.1, on the reverse strand, counting down.
TACAGTGAATCCCATGTGTCTCTGTGCATTCCTCTTTTATATCTTTATTTCCATGCATCGAGACCCGGAGCTTCCGACCATACACGTTGTTTGAACAAAGGAATGTGTGGCACATTAACATAACATAACACCGGCGCCGCTATTACACCCTTCTTCTCTCAGCGGCTTTGGCATTTACTCCTCTCCCCGGGGGTGTGCATAGTCCTTACTGTCCCGTCTGATACCCCCGGTGACACCTCCTCTTTCGGTCCATTGTTCCTCCCTTCCCCTTGCCTTTTCTGGGTGGAGAAAACCCCCACATCATGCCCCCACAGTATACAGTGGGGTAAAAAAGTATTTAGTCAGCCACCAATTGTGCAAGTTCTCCCACTTAAAAGATGAGAGAGGTCTCCAATTGTCATCATAGGTGTACCTCAACTATGAGAGACAAAATGAGGAAAAAAAAAAATCCAGAAAATCACATTGAAGGATTTTTAATGAATTAATTGGTAACTTCCTCGGTAAAATAAGTATTTGGTCAATAACAAAAGTTCATCTCAATACTTTGTTATATACCCTTTGTTGGCAATGACAGAGGTCAAACGTTTTCTGTAAGTCTTCACAAGGTTTTCACACACTGTTGCTGGTATTTTGGCCCATTCCTCCATGCAGATCTCCTCTAGAGCAGTGATGTTTTGGGGCTGTCGCTGGGCAACACGGACTTTCAACTCCCTCCAAAGATTTTCTATGGGGTTGAGATCTGGAGACTGGCTAGGCCACTCCAGGACCTTGAAATGCTTCTTACGAAGCCACTCCTTCGTTGCCCGGGTGGTGTGTTTGGGATCATTGTCATGCTGAAAGATCCAGCCACGTATCATCTTCAATGCCCTTGCTGATGGAAGGATGTTTTCACTCAAAATCTCACGATACATGGCCCCATTCATTCTTTCATTTACACGGCTCAGTTGTCCTGGTCCCTTTGCAGAAAAACAGCCCCAAAGCATGATGTTTCCACCCCCATGCTTCACGGTAGGTATGGTGTTCTTTCTCCTCCAAAGACGACAAGTTGAGTTTTTACCAAAAAGTTCAATTTTGGTTTCATCTGACCATATGACATTCTCCCAATCCTCTTCTGGATCATCCAAATGCTCTCTAGCAAACTTCAGACGGGCCTGGACATGTACTGGCTTAAGCAGGGGGACACGTCTGGCACTGCAGGATTTGAGTCCCTGGCGGCGTAGTGTGTTACTGATGTAGCCTTTGCTACTTTGGTCCCAGCTCTCTGCAGGTCATTCACTAGGTCCCCCCGTGTGGTGCTGGGATTTTTGCTCACCGTTCTCGTGATCATTTTGACCCCACGGGGTGAGATCTTGCGTGGAGCCCCAGATGGAGGGAGATTATCAGTGGTCTTGTATGTCTTCCATTTTCTAATAATTGCTCCCACAGCTGATTTCTTCACACCAAGCTGCTTACCTATTGCAGATTCAGTCTTCCCAGCCTGGTGCAGGTCTACAATTTTGTTTGTGGTGTCCTTTGACAGCTCTTTGGTCTTGGCCATAGTGGAGTTTGGAGTCTGACTGTTTGAGGTTGTGGACAGGTGTCTTTTATACTGATAGAGTTCAAACAGGTACCATTAATATAGGTAACGAGTGGAGGACAGAGGAGCCTCTTAAAGAAGAAGTTACAGGTCTGTAAGAGCCAGAAATCTTGCTTGTTTGTAGGTGACCAAATACTTATTTTACCGAGGAATTTACCAATTAATTCATTAAAAATCCTTCAGTGTGATTTTCTGGATTTTTTTTTTTCTCATTTGGTCTCTCATAGTTGAGGTATACCTATGATGAAAATTGGAGACCTCTCTCATCTTTTAAGTGGGAGAACTTGCACAACTGGTGGCTAACTAAATACTTTTTTTCCCCACTGTATAAGTTTTCACAGCCTTTGGTTAATACTTTTTTGATGCACCTTTGGCAGCAATTACAGCCTCAAGTCTTTTTGAATATGATGCCACAAGCTTGGCACACCTATCTTTGGGCAGTTTCACCCATTCCTCTTTGCAGCACATCTCAAGTTCCATCAGGTTAGATGGGAAGCGTTGGTGCACCGCCACTTCAGATCTCTCCAGAGATGTTCAATTGGATTCAAGTCTGGGCTCTGGCTGGGCCACTCAAGGACATTCACAGAGTTGTCCTGAAGCCACTCCTTTGATATCTTGGCTGTGTGCTTAGGGTCGTTGTGCTGCTGAAAGATGAACCGTCGCCCCAGTCTGAGGTCAAGAGCAGTCTGGAGCAGATTTTCATCCAGGATGTCTCTGTACATTGCTGCATTCATCTTTCCCGCTATCCTGACTAGTCTCCCAGTTCCTGCCGCTGAAAAACATCCCCACAGCATGATGCTGCCACCACTGTGCTTCACTGTCGGGATGGTATTGGCCTGGTGATGAGTGGTGCCTGGTTTCTTCCAAACATGACGTCTGGCATTTACACCAAACAGTTCAATCTTTGCCTCATCAGACCAGAGAATTTTGTTTTCTCATGGTCTGAGAGTCTTTCAGGTGCCTTTTGACAAACTCCAGGCAGGCTGCCATGTGCCTTTTACTAAGGAGTGGCTTCCGTCTGGCCACTCTATCATACAGGCATGATTGGTGAATTGCTGCAGAGATGGTTGTCCTTCTGGAAGGTTCTCCTCTCTCAACAGAGGAACACTGGAGCTCTGACAGAGTGACCATCAGGTTCTTGGTCACCTCCCTGACTAAGGCCCTTCTCCCCCGATTGCTCAGTTTAGACGGCCGACCAGCTTTAGGAAGAGTCCTGGTGGTTCCAAATGTCTTCCATTTATGGATGTTGGAGGCCACTGTGCTCATTTGGACCTTCAGAGCAGCAGAAATTTTTCTGTACCCTTCCCCAGATTTATGTCTCAAGACAATCCTGACTCAGAGGTCTACAGACAATTCCTTTGACTTCATGCTTGGTTTGTGCTCTGACATGCACTGTCAACTGTGGGACCTTATATAGACAGGTGTGTGCCTTTCCAAATCATGTCCAGTCAACTGAATTTACCACAGGTGGACTCCAATTAAGCTGTAGAAACATCTCAAGGATGATCAGTGGAAACAGGAAGAACCTGAGCTCAATTTTGAGCTTCATGGCAAAGGCTATGAATACTTATATACATGTGATTTATTAGTTGATTTAATTTTTAATAAATCTGCAAAAATCTCAGACTTTTTTCACATTGTCATTATGCAGTATTGTGTGTAGAATTTTGAGGGGGAAAAAAATTAATCCCTTTTGGAATAAGGCTGTAACATAACAAAATGTGGAAAAAGTGAAGTGCTGTGAATGCTATGCGGATGCACTGTAAATATGTAGAAACATAACAGAAATGACTGCATCTTTGGTAATTTAAGTTGATTTATTTCATTAAATACAATTTTATTAATGTTTTTTCTTTGAAATCAGAGTTAAAATATTATTCTATTTTGACTCTGCAAAATGGTGGTCAAAAATTGTTATAAGGAAAAAGCAAAAAAAAAAATTAACACAGTGTGGGCACAAATGTTGGTTACATATGCTCCACAAATATATTGCTGTGTGTTTATTGTGTGCTGCACGTCTCAGGGAACAAAGGGACTGAGCCTCCTAGAGGTAACGGGAGAAGTGTGAGATTTGGCCTTTGTTTCAAGGAGATGACCTGGAGAGATTTCCGGACCACCGGAGACTAAAGGACGATGGTGTGAAGATCAGAGGAGTTACATTGTGACTGGGATTAAGTACCATGTGACTGTATGTTTGATTAAACACCATGTGACTGCAGTTTTGATGTCCAGGGTATAAAGGACAGATGTGAGATGATTCATCCTCTTTTTCTGCTTTGAAATTGTTGGAGTATGTGATTGTAATAAAGCTGAACCTGAGGAATAAACTCAGTTTCATCCTTCCACACATTCTCCACAACAGTCTCTTTCAAATTTATTTTTAAAAAAAACAAAAAACAGGAATTTAAAAAAAAAAATGGACAAAAAATAGCCATAAAATAATACACAAATTTATAATGGTCTCAAATGTACAAGAAAAGTCAATTTTACAAGAGGAAATTACAAATTTGAGGAAAACGGTTTCAAATTTAGATATATTTACAGAGAAAAGTAGAAAACTATAAGAAAATTGTTATAAATTTTGGAGAAAAACCTCAGACCTTCAAGACTGAAGTCATTACTCAAGTTTTTAAGTGGGTGCTCTTTGTACCCTTAACTAGAAATTTTTGGTTGTCTGCTTTTAATTATTAATTTCATAGCACTGCTTTTACATGAGTAGAATTTCTGGCTACTATACCCACCTCTGATCATATAATTTCAGTATGAGTTAATTACTATTATGAATGTTTTTTCCCTTCTCTTTCCTACTCTTTCTCAATGTTAAAAAAAGAAACACTAGAATAAAAACACAAAAAATACATATTTTTGTCATTTATGTAAACCATGACGATGTGGAGTGTGTGAAATCACAGGCAGATTCATTTCAAATGATTTATTGCACACTCACATCTCACGAGCACAGAACAGAATGACTCGTCACATCACGAGCACAGAACAGACTGACTAGTCTGATTACACATCCTTCTCTCTCTACATCAAGTTACACTTCACAAGATTCAAGGCACTTCCTAATAACAGCAGGACATCTACACCACACTTCATTCAACCCCCACTCCCACTGTTCTCCCATGTGTATTCATTGTCTCTGTCTAAGGTGTGAAATAACCTGAGGCCTGAGGCCCACACTGCCACCCCCACCCCCCCAGCAACTTAGATAGAACAAAAGCACATCAGTCCACATGCTGTTTCGGCTTCAGCCTCCTCCCATATCTGCTGCAACTGGGTTTTATCACCTCCTTGGAGCTGCTGTGCCGGTGGGAGGCTGCTGGAAGTGTGTCTGACTGCGGGTGAGCCGTGGAGAGGGGAGGGGGGGGGTTCGCTCTGCCCGTGTGGCTGCTCTGATGAATCGTTTCCCTGGGGAGCTCTCCGTGGGGGTCTTCCATGCCAAGGCGCCCTAGCCAACAGCACTTGCTCGTCCGCCACAACGAAAGCGGGTTTGAGTCTGTCTATGCCAATTTTTTCCCTCCTACCCCCCCAAGTCTAGCAAAAAATGCTTATCCCCTGTTTCCAGCACTCTGAACGGTCCATCACAGGGTGGGCGCAATGGAGGGCGGTGGGTGTCGTGTCTGACAAACATGAACTCTGCGTTCTTCAAAGTTTTAGGCACAAAAACGCGGAAAACTGTGGTGGGCAGGTCCCGGCAGTGTGCCTGTGTTTGCGCTACTCTGCAAAAGCTGAGAAGGGGAGCTGCCGGGCGCGGGGTTATCTGGCAGAAATTCCCCGGGCAGCCGTAGTGGCTGCGCAAAAACGAGCTCTGCAGGGGAAGCTTCCAGATCCTCTTTCGGCGCGGAGCGCAACCCCAATAAAACCCACAGTAACTTGTTTACCCAATTTGCATCCGTCAATGAAGCCCTTAGTGCTGCTTTCAGTGATCTATGAAAACGCTCGCATAACCCATTGGCCTGTGGGTTGTACGCGGTTGTGCGGTGAATTGTAACACCCAGGCTGCGGGCCATCGCGGACCAGAATTCGGAAACAAATTGAGGGCCCCTGTCGGACGTAATGTCCGACGGGACTCCAAAACATGCCACCCATGCTGTTAAAAAAGCGCGCGCCACGTCTGCGGACGTGGTTGCCGCCAGCGGAACTGCTTCTGGCCAGCGCGTAGTGCGGTCCACCATTGTCAGGAGGTGCGTGCACCCCTGTGATGGCGGGAGGGGGCCCACGAGGTCCACGTGAACATGGTCGAACCTTTTAGCCGGAATATGAAACGGCTCCAAGGGAGCCTTCGTGTGTCTGTGTACCTTGGCTTGTTGGCACGCCACGCAGGCTGCAGCCCACTCTTTAACTTGTTTGCGTAGGCTCGGCCACACAAACTTCTCTCCCACCATTTTGACGGACGCGCGCACTCCTGGGTGTGCCAGAGTGTGAACCAACTCAAACACGCGGCGGCGGCCGGGACCACGGGACGCGGGCAACCCGTGGAGACATCGCAGATTGGGGGGGGGCATGCCGTCTTGCAGCACCCTGCTCTCCAGCCTTAACCCTGTTGGTCCAGACTGGAGCACGCGCACGTCTGCATCGCTAATCTGCTCCACGGCCATGGCTGCGTAATCTATGCCCACGCAGACTGGGGCCACCACGGCGCGCGAGAGGCAGTCCGCCACTACATTCAGTTTACCCGACACATGCTGAATATTGGTAGTAAACTCTGAGATCACGGCCAGCTGTCTCTGCTGCCGGCCCGACCACGGTTCTGAAACCTTGGCCATCGCGAATGTTAGCGGCTTGTGGTCTACGAACGCGGTGAAGCTGCGCCCTTCCAGCCAGAACTGGAAGTGGCGAATGGCCAGGTGGAGAGCCAGCAACTCTCTGTCGAATGCGTTGTATTTACTTTCGCTGTCGCGCAAAGTTCTGCTGAAAAAGGCAAGCGGCTGCCAAGCCCCGGCGACGCGCTGCTCCACGACAGCCCCTATGGCCACGTCTGAAGCGTCAGTGGTGAGCGCTATGCAGGCCGTCGGGTCTGGATGTGCCAGCAGTGCGGCGTTTGCCAGAGTTGCTTTAACTTCCGAGAACGCCCGTTCTCGCTCCGGGGTCCATTTGACCCTATCCGCGGGTTTGTGTTTCTTGAGCGCGGCGTACAATGGTTGCATGAGCTGCGCCGCGCGGGGAAGGAAACGGTTATAAAAGTTCACCATTCTCAAAAATTCCTGCAGCGCCCTGACCGTCGGGGGCCGGGGAAAATCCGCCACAGCGTGCACTTTGTCGGGCAGCGGGATCGCTCCTTCTGGAGAGACGCGGTGCCCCAAAAAATCAATCTCCGTTACGCCGAACTGGCATTTTGCCGGGTTGATTATTAACCCGTGCTCCTCCGGAAAACCATCGTGAGATGGGTTTCGTGTTCGTCTTCGGACGCGCTGGCTACCAGGATATCATCCAGGTAGATGAACACGAACGGGAGATCGCGTAGCACTGCATCCATCATGCGCTGGAACGTCTTTGCCGCTCCTTTTAACCCGAATGGCATGTGCAGGAACTCGAATAGACCGAACGGAGTTATTACCACTGTTTTGGGTACGTCCTCAGCGCGCACTGGGACTTGGTGGTAACCACGGACCAGGTCCATTTTGGAAAAAATGCGTGCCCCGGCGAGGTGAACGGAAAAATCCTGTATGTGGGGAATCGGGTAGCGGTCGTGCGCCGTGGCGTTGTTCAACCTGCGGAAATCACCGCACGGTTGCCACGATCCCTCAGCCTTAGGGACCATGTGTAGCGGGGATGCCCATGGGCTGTTCGAGCGCCTGATGATGCCCAACCTTTCCAGGTTGGCGAACTCCTCGCGCGCTATGGCCAGTTTAGCTGCGTCCAAGCACCGAGGTCTTGCAAAAACGGGCGGCCCGGTGGTGGTGATAAAGTGCTCCACCCCGTGTTTAGCGATGGCCGTGGAAAACGTCGGGACCGTGAGTGCTGGGAACTGAGTGAGCAGTGTGTGGAACTTACAGCCTGTAGCTGTGACGTTGGCTTGTGCTGTTGGCTGGGTCACTCGAGCCATACAGGGGAGAGAGTCAAAAGACTCTAACCAGGCGCCTGTTAGCAACATCAACCAGTAAACCATGTGCACACAGAAAATCAGCCCCCAGTATATGGTAATTCAGTGCTGCTATGACAAAAGTCCACTCATATATACGGCCGTGTAGAAATAAGAGCAGAGTCCTCTCACCAAAGGTCTTAATATCCGAGCCGTTTGCTGCCAACATCCCGGGGCCGCTAGATCCTGCCAGCCGGTCAGCGTAGGTCGGCCGGATGAAGCTCTTCTGGGCTCCGGTGTCCACGAGGAAACGCCTCCCCGAGCGTGCGTCCGTTAGGTAGAGCAGCTTGTTCTCTTTACCGAGGGTCGCTGCTGCTACCGACCCCCGGCCTTGGCGTTTTCCCGAGCGCTGGAATTGGCACGGTGGTGCACATCTGCGTGCGTTCTCTCCGAAGCGGCGGTGGTAGGAACCGAGCGTGTCTCCCTGGTGCTCCTTGGCCCCCGCTGCTGCTACCGTCGGTGGCTCCTTGCCTCCTCTGGTCGTCTCGCTGGGCTCCGTCGCTGCCGCGTTGACTGTGATCGCCTTGGTGGTGATGATGATCCGGTCTGCCTCCTGGGCTAGCGCACGGTAGTCTCGCGCGGCCAGCTGTGGCGAATTGGCCAGAACCGCTCTTGCTACTGTCGGAAGGTTCCGGAGGAAGAGGTGGGCAAACAGAAAGTGCTCGTCGTCCGTGCCCCTTAACGCCAGCATCTTCTCAATCAGGTCTACGGCCAAACCATCTCCTAGCTCGGTCCGCGTCAGGAGCCTCTCCGCTCTCTCACAGTCCGAGAGCGTGTAGTGCTGGATGAGCGCAGCCTTGAGCACCTCGTATCTGTTGCTGGCTGGTGGCTGATCGAGCAGGCTCGCTACCTGTTGAGCTGTGCGGGCGTCGAGCGCTGCGACCACATGGTAGAATCTGGTGTCATCTGCCGTTACTCCCCGGAGGGCGAACTGGGCCTCGGTGAGGTGGAACCAAGAGCACAGGTTGTGCTGCCAGAAATCCGGTAGCTTGACTGCAACCGCACACGCGTGGCTGGAGGTTCCAGTTCGGGCTGTCTGTGGGATGGCTGCCGCCTCGCTGTAGCTTCCTGACCGGGCCGGCTCTGGGGATCTTGCCTCGTGTTCCGTAATACGTCTTGGGTCACCAGTGTGGAGTGTGTGAAATCACAGGCAGATTCATTTCAAATGATTTATTGCACACTCACATCTCACGAGCACTGAACAGAATGACTCGTCACATCACGAGCACAGAACAGACTGACTGGTCTGATTACACATCCTTCTCTCTCTACATCAAGTTACACTTCACAGGATTCAAGGCACTTCCTAATAACAGCAGGACATCTACACCACACTTCATTCAACCTCCACTCCCACTGTTCTCCCATGTGTATTCATTGTCTCTGTCTAAGGTGTGAAATAGCCTGAGGCCCACAACAAACAAAAAATCCTGCAGGACAAAGCATGACACCTGGGTGGGACCCCAACTGGCCGAATATTCCAATATTCAAGCCTTGGTTGTACAATACTTCAAATGGTAAGTTCCATATGCAAAGTTATTGTGCAAAATTTTAAAAAGAAATAAATAGCAGAAAATTAACATTCTGGTTACAATAGTGTCACGTGTTTATGCAGAAAACAGTGAAAAACTAAGTTTGATTTTTAAATTTGTCTGACGGCAAACTCCAACAATGGCGGGAGCACTAAGTGAGCATCCTCTGCAAGCCCCCTCCTACCTCGGACAAGCTGCAGCAGTATGCTGATGTGGGTGTTGAAGACAACTCAATCAGCCTAGTCCCACCCTCAATCAGTCAGTGAGCTGTCAGTAATCATCAAGAAGCTCCCCTCTGGGCGAGCCCCTGGCGCTGATGGAGTTATGGCAGAAATGATGAAGGGTGCCCTCACCTCTGTTATGTGGAACATCTGTGTCGTTTCATCTGGGCCAAAGAACGAGTGGACTTCCACTCCCACTTCATAGACCTGTGCTACATGGACAATGTACTGCTTTTCACCATGCAGAAAGACATAATTGCTTAGGCACTGGAGCTGCTTGCAGAAGAAGCATCGCCCCTGGGCCTCAACATAAGCTAGACAAAGGTAAAGATCCAGTCGCTGTCCGACTTCTTGCCACCACCATCATGTGATGGCCTGTGGCAGAGCCAAAGATGAAGTGGGAGAAGTTACATAAGGAAGGTCACACAGAGTTCCGGAAGGAGTTGATACAGGAAAGAATTGCCAAATGACTGGGAAAGTACAGCAAAAGTATTGAGGGAAATGGGTAGAAAGGTATGTGGTGTATCATCTGGACAGAGGAAGGAAGACAAGGAGACTTAGTGGTGGAATGAAGAGGTACAGGAAAGTATTCAAAGGAAGATGTTAGCAAAGAAAAAGTGGGATAGTCAGGGAGATGAAGAAAGTAGAGAGGAGTATTCAGAAGATAAAGCACACGGCAAAGAAAGAGGTGGCAAAGGCAAAACAAAAGGCATATAGTGAGCTGTATGCGAGGCTGGACACGAAGGAAGGAGAAAAGGACTTGTATCGATTGGCTAGACAGAGATTGAGCTGGAAAAGATGTGCAGCAGGTTAGGTTGATCAAGGACAGAATGGGAGTGTACTAACAAATGATGAGTGTGTTGAGGAGGTGGATGGAGTACTTTGAAGAGCTGATGAATGAGGAAAATGAGAGAGAGAGGAGAATGGATGAAGGAAAGACAGTGAACAAAGAAGTTCTGAGGATTAGCAAGGCAGAAGTGAGGGCAACTTTGAAGAGGATGAAGAATGGAAGACAGTTGGTTCAGATGACGTACCAGTGGAGGTATGGGGATGTTTAGGAGAGATGCCAGTGGACTTTTTAACAAGATTGTTGAATGCAATCTTGGAGAGTTAGAGGATGCCTGAAGAGTGGAGAAGAAGTGTTTTGGTACCAATTTTCAAGAACAAAGGAATGCTCAGCTGTAGTAACTACAGGGGCATAAAGTTGATCAGCCACACTATGAAGATATGGGAAAGAGTTGTTGGAGCAAGGTTAAGAGGACAGGTGACAATCAGTGAGCAACAGTATGACTTCATGCCAAGAAAGAGTATTACAGATTCAATGTTTGCTCTAAGAGTGTTGATGGAGAAGTACTGAGAAGGTCAGAAGGAGCTGCACTGTGGATCTAGAGAAAGCATATGATAGGGTGCCAAGAGAGGAAGTGTGGTACTGTATGAGAAAGTCAGGAGTGGCATAGAAGTATGTAAGGTTGGGGCAGCAAAACAGTGGTGAGGTGTGCTGTAGGAGTGACAGATGGATTCAAGGTGGGAGTGGGATTACATCAGGGATCAGCTCTGAACCCCTTCTTGCTTGCCATGGTGATGGACAGGTTGACAGATGAGATCAGGCAGGAGTCTGTTATTATGACCCACTTTTTAGGCCAAGGCCAGAACTGCCTTTCTCCCAGCCTGGGAATAACAAGTCCACCTCGACCCCATGTCAAGGTGGACCAATTCACTGTCACCTTTACCCACTGGCAAGGGAGACGAACACTTACATGGTCTCTTTCACACACAGCAGGCAGACCTAAACCTACATCCCAGGCTGGGATTTAAACCCATGACACCGTGATCTAAATCCTCCCACTCCTACCATTGAGCCAAAGAGGAATTCCTCTCTTGCACCTTGGCTAGGAGTGGAGGTGTACCCTGATGGTGTCATGAATTGCAAAACTCACTAATTCCCCATGGAGGGGTGCGTAACACCGTGGACCATGATGTTTGTAGATGACATTGTGATCTGCAGTGAGAGTAAGGAGCAGCTGGAAGAGAACCTGGAGAAGTGGAGGTATGCTCTGGAGAGAAGAGGAATCAAAGTCAGAAGCAAAATGGAATACCTGAGTGTAAATGAGAGGGAGGCAGGTGCAACGGTGAAAGTGGAAGGAGTAGAGGTAGTGAAGGTAGATGAGTTTTAATACCTGGGATTAGCCATCCAAAGCAATGGAAAATGCACAAGAGAGGTGAAGAAGAGCGTGCAGGAAGGGTGGAGTGGGTGGAGATGAGTGTTGGGGTGATTTGTGACAGAAAGATAGCAGAGTGAAAGGGAAGATTTACAAGACCATAGTGAGACCTGCTATGATGTATGGTTTGGAGATGGTAGCGCTGACAAAAAGACAGGAGGCGGAGCTGGAGGTGACAGAGTTGAAATGCCAAGATTTTCATTGGGAGTGACTAGAAGGGACAGGATTAGAAATGAGTATATCAGAAAGATGGCTCAGGTTGAGCAGTTTGGAGACAAAGTAAGAAGAGTCAAGGTTGAGATGGTTTGGAGATGTGCAGAGGAGAGATATTAGATATATTGGACAAAGGATGTTGAAGATGGATTGCCAGGCAGGAGGAAAAGAGGAAGACCACAGAAAAGATTCATGGATGCAGTTTATTTATTTAGCGAATGCAAAGTCCTTAAGCCAAGCAGTTGCCTCCTGGTTTGCTGTATGGAGGGTGTGTAATCCTCCTTCCAGTCTTTGGAGCGGGCAAGCCTCTATGATGTGTTCCATTGTTTGCTCCTCTCCACATGCGCACAGTGGGCTAGGGCTACTGCCCCATCTGTGAAGGCTGGCCAAGCAGGGGCCATGTCCAGTCCTGAAGCGATTGAGTGTAGACCACTGTCTCCTTGGAAGGTTGGTGCCCGGGACCTGTTGGTTGGGGTTTATCACCAGCTGTTTGTTTGGGACCTCCTTGGTCTCCCATTCCTCTTGCCAAGCTGTCTGGATGGTAAAGTCAGCTGGGGGAGGGTTTTTCCAAATCGGCCGTCTGGATGAAAGTCGGGCAGTGGGTGGAGTGTAGATATCTGCATGGATTGGTAAGTGAGGAAAATCTTTAACTTTTTGGAGCATCCTTTGAGTTAATGCTGCTCGCCGGATGTGTGGAGGGGCTATGTTTGACAGTACAGAGAGCCAGGGGAGTGGTGTTGAGCGGATTGTTCCAGTTATAGTTCTCATGGTTGTGTTGAGCTGGGTGTCTACATGGTGTGTGTAAGATGACCTGGACCAGACAGGGGCACAATATTCTGCTACAGAGTATGAAAGGGCCAGTGCTGAGGTGCGCAGGGTGGAGACTGCCGCCCCCCATTTTGCACCAGCGAGCTTGCAGAGCAGGTTGTTTCGTACCTTCACCTTAGCAGCCGTCCCCTTTAGATGTTCCTTGAAGGATAAGGTCCTATCAAGGGTCACTCCAAGATAAGTTGGATTTGGGGCATGCTTAAGCTTGAGTCCGCTCAGGTGGATGTTTAGTTCTCTGGCAGCTTTTGCATTGTGGAGATGGAATACACTGGAGACTGTTTTTGCTGGGCTTGGTTTTAGGCGCCAGATTTTGCAGAACTGGTCCAGTTTGGCAAGATCTTCCGTGAGCACCCATTCCAGTGGTTCAAAGTCTGGTGCTTGGAATGCCAAGCAGATGTCGTCTGCATAGATGAATTTGCGGGATTTTGTAGTAGGCATGTCGTTTATGTAGAGGTTGAACAGAGTTGGAGCTAGAACTGAGCCTTGTGGGAGTCCGTTTTTCTGCATTCTCCATGCACTTGTGTTCTGACTGAGGTGGACTCTGAACCTTCGGTTGGTCAGCAGGGTTTTTATAATTGCTGTTGCCCAAGCAGGGATCGTCTTTATAAGTTTCAGGAGGAGGCCTTTGTGCCAGACCGTATCATAGGCGGCTGTAAGATCGAGAAACACAGCCCCTGTCTTCAGTCTGCTCTCGAAGCCATTTTCGATGAAGGTGGTTAGGGCCAGTACTTGTTCTCCTGTACTGCGGTCCTTGCGGAAACCTGCTTGATCCACACTTAGAATATCCTCTATTTCTGGGGAAATGCGTTGCAGTATTAGGCGCTCCATGATTTTGTAAGGAACGCTGAGTAGGGAGATTGGGCGGTAGCTTGCTGGTAGTTTGTGGTCTTTGCCAGGTTTTGGGATGGCAATGACCTTTGCTGTCCGCCATTTCTTTGGGATCGAGTTTGTTTGTGTGATCCTTGTGTAGAATTGTGTCAACCAGGTTAGGGCTCGGGGGCCAAGATTTTTCATAAATTCTGGGAAGATGTTATCGTATCCTGCTGCCTTTCCACATTTCAGGCTCTGTAGGACTTTCTCCAGTTCAGCAGCCTCGAAGGGTTCAGGGTTCGTTTCCTCTACAGGCATTTTTTGGTGTTTTTTTAGCTCAGTTGTAACTGCTCTTCTGGTGTCTTTGTCTTGGGGTGCTTTGGCGATAGTCAGTAGGTGGGATGCAACTTGGTTGGGTGTGACGGATGCTCGGCTTTGGCTAGGGGGCTTCTGTGCAGCTCCTAGGCGACGGATGAGGCTCCAACATTTCCTGCTAGAGTGAGTAAAGCTCCGGTCAGCAACTGTCTCCTCCCATTTCTTTCGCCGGGCTGTATTTAGCGATTCAATGAGATGGTCTGCTATCTCTGGGTTCCCTGATGTTTGATAGGATTGTAGGAGGGCAGCACTTTCTCCGTCCAAACATGGGACATAGAGGGGTCGGTAGCCTCGTGGGATTGCAGTATGGGCAGCCTTGAAGATTGCGCTGCAGAAGCGGTTGTATGCTTCATCTACAGTGATGGTGTGGAGTGGGATGGTAACAACGCTCCGGTCCAGAGTTTCACTGAATTTCTTCCAGTTGGCTTTGCGGAAGTTCCAGCGCATCTTCCTTGGGCTGTATATGACTGGAAGTTGTAGGCCAATGTGTACAAGCAGGGGCCGGTGTTGGCTGTGTGGAAAATCATCAAGAATGAGGATCTGTGTAGGATATGGCTCCCCATTCAAAGAGCTGACCCAACACAGGTCAGGAGAATAGTCCTTCTTCCACCTAGCAGAGTGGAAGGTTCCTCTTTGTTTGGGGTCGTATATCAAAGCGAGGTCATTTCTGGATGCCCAGTCTGAAAGTGCCTTCCTATCACTGTCCACTGCTGGGTACCCCCAGTCAGGGTGATGGCTGTTAAAGTCCCCCACATAGATGGCAGGGTGGGGTAGGGTGGGTAAGACCTGCAGATCCCAGTTGGCATTAGGGGGCTTGTACACATTGACAATATGGAAGCCACCAATGATTATGGTGTCTGAGAAATGTGTTATCAGGTGATTTGCTTCAACTATGTCAGAACGCACATAGGTGGCACGTCCATGTTTAGCATGTAGAACATAGCACAGGAGGTCAAAGCCTTTGATGGTGAAGCGGCCAGCTTCCTCTGTGCCAATATGAGTCTCTTGGAGGCAGATTACATCAATCGAATGTTGGAAGGCGAGGACTTCGATAAGGCTTCGCTTGGCTGCAGATAGGCCTTCAACGTTTAGTTGTAATATGCGAAGGGCAGATCCTACCACAAAGTGCTCTTGGGGCTGTTTGCTTTCGGCTTTAGGACTGTGACTAGGATTCTTCTTTGACTTGGCACAGAGGCGTCGTCTCTTCGAATTTAGTCTGCTGGTAGGATCATTAGCTTCCCCAGGCGAGCCCGGGTACTGGCGGAGGGCGCGACGAGAACGCTGATCCATTGCCCCCCATGGATGCAGTGAAGGAGGACATGGAGAGGGTTGGTGTTACAGAGCAAGATGCAAGGGATAGGGTGAGATGGAGGCAGATGATCCACTGTGGCAACTCCCAAAGGGAGCAGCCAAAAAGAAGAAGAAAAGGAATATATATATTTTATTTCAATA
Source organism: Pholidichthys leucotaenia (assembly GCA_020510985.1). Classification (NCBI taxonomy): domain Eukaryota; kingdom Metazoa; phylum Chordata; class Actinopteri; order Cichliformes; family Pholidichthyidae; genus Pholidichthys; species Pholidichthys leucotaenia. Next base: position 55,134,740 of record CM035839.1, on the reverse strand, counting down.
CAGTGGTACTTCTACTTACGAATTTAATTCGTTCCGGAAGAATTCTCGTAACGTGAAAAATTCGTAAGTAGAGGCGCGTTTTACATGTAAATGCAGTAATCCGTTCCAAGCCCCCAAAATTCGGGCATAAATTTTTTATAAATCGTAAAAACGCATCAAAACATGTAACAAATACATGTTACAATTAGATTACTGCACAATAAACATAAAATGAGAGTTTAAAATGAGAGAAAGAATAATTAAAGATAAAGAATAATAAAAATTATGTTCATTTACCGTTTAACTGCGATCGTCGGCGTCGGCGTCAGCGTCAGCGTCACCTTTTGCCTTCTTTGGTTCATGTTCTGTCTCATCAGTGGTTTTTGCCTGACGTTTTGTGATGAAACGATCCAAGGACGTTTGCTTTTATCGGCTTGTAAGGGCTTCCTTTTGTTTTAATACCGTGCTGATCGTTGATGTTGTTTTTTTTTTCCCAAAACTTTATTAAGAACAAGGTGAAAGTACAGAGTTATAACGTAGATGGTGATAAACATGGCAGTTAACAATTTTTTTTTCTCTAAATTGTGTAGTTCAGTCAACAGTCTTACAAGAGGTAAGAAGGATAAAATAAAGTAGTAAGAATAGTAAATAATAATAAGATAAAGCGAGATCAACCAAACGCACCCATTCGTGGCCAATGGGATACCAGGAAGATGCTAGGCGATAGCCAATGGCAGAGCAGCTACAGGTATGTTTACGTTCGGTAAAATACGGGAGCTGCGAGGAGCGCGTACTTTTTTTGCCTTTCGTATCCTGAAATTTTGTTCGTAACTAGAGGCAATATTTTCCCGTTGAGGCGTCTCGTAACCTGAAAATTTCGTATGTAGAGACGTTCATAAGTAGAGGTACCACTGTATATACAATGGTGTGAACAAGTGTTTGCCCCTTTCCTGATTTCTCATTTTTTGTAGTATGTTTGTCACACTTAAATATTTCAGATCATCAAACAAATTTAAATATTAGACAAAGATAACGCAAGTAAACACAAAATGCAGTTTTTAAATGAAGGTGTTTATTATTAAGGGGAAATAAAATTCAAACCTACATGGCCCTGTGTGAAAAAGTGATTGCCCCTAAACCGAATAACTGGTTGGGCCACACTTAGCAGCAACAACTGCAATCAAGCATTTGCGATAACTGGCAATGAGTCTTTTACAGCACTGTGGAGGAAGTTTGGCCCACTCATCTTTGCAGAATTGTTGTCATTCAGCCACATTGGAGGGTTTTCCAGCATGAGCCGCCTTTGCAAGGTCACGCCACAGCATCTCAATCGGATTCAGGTCAGGATTTTGACTAGGCCACTCCAAAGTCTTAATTTGTTTTTCTTAAGCCATTCAGAAGTGGACTTGCTGGTGTGTTTTGGATCATTGTTCTGCTGCAGAACCCAAGTGAGCTTCAGCTTGCGGTCACAAACAGATGGCCAGACATTCTCCTTCAGGATTTTTTGGTAGACAGCAGAATTCATGGTTCCATTTAGCACAGCAAGTCTTCCAGGTCCTGAAGCAGTAAAACAGCCCCAGACATCACACTACCACCACCATATTTTACTGTTGGAAAGATGTTCCTTTTCTGAAATGCTGTTACTTTTACGCCGGATGTAATGGGACACACACCTTCCAAAAAGTTCAACTTTTGTCTCGTCAGTCCACAGAGTATTTTCACAAAAGTCTTGGGGACCATCAAGATGCTTTCTGGCAAAACTGAGACGAGCCATTATGTTCTTTTCACGCAGCAGTGGTTTTCATCTTAGAACTCTGCTATGCAGGCCATTTTTGCCCAGTCTCTTTCTTATGGTGGAGTCATGAACACTGATCTTAACTGAGGCAAGTGAGGCCTGCAGTTCCTTGAATGTTGTTGTAGGGTCTTTTGTGGCCTCTTGGATGAGCCGTCACTGTGCTCTTGGGGTAATTTTGGTTGGCCGGCCACTCCTGGGAAAGTTCACATTGTTCCATGCTTTCACCATTTGTGGATAATGGCTCTTTTTTTTTAAACATGCATAGCAAAAACGGATGAACTTAAACAGACCATAAAAGTGTGATTCAGCATATTTACAAAAAACACAGAACAACTAACAGCAGTCAAAGTCCCTCCAATCTGATCTAAAGTGTTGTCATAATTATGTTGTCAAAACTAGAGAGCTATCCGGTTTGATCACAGCTGTGCTACTTTAGCGTTATTGTCAATAACATTATACCATATAGTTATTTAAAAAAGGTTTACCAGAGATGCACATCAGAGAGGATTATGTTAAACGATTCTATACCACAAGAGTCCTCGCTTGACACGCTGTCTGGCTCACAATACCCAAAGGTCTGACATGTTAGCAGTCTGCAGTATATTGATGTTAGCCTTCAGGAAGTGCTGTTTATCTCGACCTGGCAACTGGTACAAGATTACAGTGAGTCAACGGTGCGTGCGACACCTACTGGCTAGGAGGTCAGAATCCTTCATATTGCACCTTTAAGGGCACGACAACCAGTTTTTGTTCTCGTGTCCTTCCATACTGTCGGATATCCTCAGCTGTTTCTAATGCCGAGCTGTTTCTAATGCCGAGTCTTTTCTGCTTCTGCCCTTCAGAGAAAACAGACGCTTTTTCCTTTGTTCCCTCTTTTACCCTCCTTCCCTCCCTAACTGAGAATCCCAGCTTGCTGTCTTGTCTGCGTCGCTGTTCTTCTGGCTGAATCTTGATCCAAACGAAAAAAATGGATTTGGTGAGCAGCTTTAATAAAATTAACAACATTTTATATAAATTCGGGCCAGGGGGAGCCCCTATGGAGAGACCCATGGATTGGAACGCATGTGTCTGCATGATTCGACTGAGGATGTGGAAACATCTACCTGGTTTGGCTAGGATCACAGGATTTTCTGCTGATTGGCTCTGGAGTTTTTCCTGGTGTATCGAAAAATTAACTGGAAGAGCTAATTAAAAGCGGTCCCGGCATAGCTGCTTCTTCAACAATTCGACCAGACGGGGGAGTGCACTAACTAACGGCAATGACTAACATGGAAATTACCATCTGGCATGCACTGTAGAGGGATGGACTCTACCGGACATGTTTACCCATGTTCTAGAAGGGAAACATCTGGAGTCGTTTTTGGTGCCTCCAAGGAATGGATTTAAAGCCTATGTATGGAAATTATGAACACAGGATTGCAAGAGATGAAAAAATTCTATGCTCTGAGTGATCTGTGTCTATCAGACCTTGAATTCGATGCCCTGTTGTCTATTTTCCTCCTGGATTAAGACAAAACAGAAGATTGTGCTTCTCTTTCATAAACATACTGGGGCTGCATCTGAACTCTCAAGGACAAGTGACTGGCTCAGGAAATTTCCATCTGCCATGCCTCAAGGACATGCTTCCGAGTTTCAGACACTAAGACATAACATCTCGGCTGGGAGAGATTTTGCTGCCTCCAGTAACTGATAAACACCCACCTGTATTCAACATACACGAACACACTGACTCATATACTGAATTACACCCATCCATTCACTGATCCTCTCTGACTTTTGGTCTTTTGGTTTTTTGTGGTTGATTGTTGCTCTGTGCTATTGAGAGATTTTTTTTTCATTGTAATCATAATCTGCTTAAATATTCATAAGCTGTATTCTGATAACGAAGTTTTTTTTCTCTCCTCCCCCCCTTGTGTCGTTTCCTCCCCTCCCCTCCCTTTCTTATCTATCTCTGTTTGATGAGGCGCCTATTATGGCTGCCGTGTCGTTGTGTTGCGCGCACGCGCACCAATGTCAAGTCAAATTCCTTGTGTGTTTTTTACATGCTTGGCAATAAAGTTTATTCTGATCCTGATTCTGATTCTGAGTGTTCTGGGTTGCTATTGGAGCGAACAGGAGAGCTCCGTCCAGGTCAGTGTTTTCCCCTTTTTGCCCTGCGTTCCCAGGCTTCTGCCTGCCTGCCGACGTTGAGCGCCCGCTCTCCTCCAGTTTCCCATGCCATCCGTTATTTGTATGTGTTGTGCAGTTATTTGTCTGTCTTTACTTGAATAAATCAGTTTCTCCAGGATTTCGTGGGATGTTTTTATGATTGTTGCAGGCCAAAAAGCCTGAATTCGCGGGAGCTTTTTCAAAAAGTTGTGATAAAAGTTGCAATGTTTTTAGAGTGTTTTCTGCACTAAAAGTTGAGGGAAGAATTCCAAATTTTAAAGCAGATTCTTTTTTCAGTTTACTGCAGTGATATTCTATATAACGATACAAGAAAAGCACAGGATTGTCAAAAATTTCCTATTATTGTGATTTGTAAATCAAGCAGAAATTTCTGCTATACAGAAAAACTCTTGTGCAACAGCAAATACAAACATTAACACAATATCCATTACAACAGTTACAGTGTTTCCTCTGGTAACATTTCTGGGTGGCGGTCTGCCTCTCCAGAAAAATTACCGCCACGCTAATGAGGAGATATGAATTTAAGAAAAATATATGAAGCAATAACTTTCCGCCAGCGCGCACACAAACAACGTGCGTGGCTGTCATCTGCGCAGAGTTTAGAAGCGCCCCGCCCACACAAGTTTTCCAGACCAGGCAGAGTGTCTCACCAGCATGACTGTTTGACAGAAACATGAGTTTATTAAAGTACTTTAAAAGTGGAAAAAAAATCAGAAGAGGTATGTTAGCACTGGAGGCATTTATCATGGTTTTAACTCGCTGGAAACGGGAGCAATAATGGAAGAGTCGCTTAGCCAAGGGATGTGGTTGGAATTCATATGAAGCCGGTTTCATATGAAGGGAAAGGCAAGGGGGACTGATGAATTGCTGAGTATATATTTCACCAGCCACTACAATATTAAGTTAGGTTCCCTATTATGTACCTGGCAAGTTAAGATAACCGAAATTCACCAAGTCAATTACTTTAATCCGTCAGGAGCCTTCAGACAAACTAAACATGCCAACATTTGGATTTCAAAATAAGGGAGGTTTTTCCTGCTGTCAGGGTGGTGAGGAGATTTCTAAAAAACTATAAATACATTGAAATATTATAACAGTAGTAACTGCATATTTGGTCATTTAAGTTAATTTATTTCTTTAAATATAATTTTAATAATTATATTTCTTTGAATTCAGAGTTAGTTATTGTTCTGTTCTGGCTGTACAAAATTATGGTCAAAAGTTTAAATTGTATGAGGAAAAAGTAAAAAATTTGCCACATTCTGTTTCAAATTTATTAGAAAAACAGTAATTTTATAATAATCTGCCTTTGTCCATCAGACAGGCCTCTTCACTGTCCAGTTATAAAACTCTTCTTAAAACCCATTTTTATTCTCTGGCTTTTGACCCAGTTCGAGACATTGATTTTATTTGTTCTTATTGTCTCTATTGTATGACTATTGTTTTGTTTGTGCTGTTTTGTACTTTAGCTGTATTTTATTGATTTTATATTTTATTTATCATTGATGTATAGCACTTTTTGTCAACTGTCGTTTTTAAAAAGCTTTATACAATATAGTTGGATTGGATTAAAAAAAGATAAAAAAAATTAGCCATAATAATCCACATTTATAATAGTCTCAAATGTACAAGAAAAGTCATAATTTTACAAGAGAAAATTATAAATTTGAGGAAAAGTGTTGCAAATTTACATAAATTTACAGAGAAAAGTGAAAACTATAAGAAAATTGTTATAAATTTTGGAGAAAAACCTCAAACCTTCTAGACTGAAGTCATTACTCAAGTTTTTAAGTGGGTGCTCTTTGTACCCTTAACAACTAGAAATTTTTGGTTGTCTACTTTTAATTATTAATTTCATAGTACTGCTTTTACATGAGTAGAATTTCTGGCTACTATACCCACCTCTGATCATATAATTTAAAGGCCAAATGTCACGTAACAGGGTCCTTAAAATGTCTTGAAACTAGATATAAAAGGGAACCGATCCGTTCGGGTCTTGGTGCATGTGCTTCAGTAACTCCGGAATATTCGTTAATTTAAAACTGCCACGCTTGGCCTGACGTTCCTACTCACGGCCCCCGGAATTGCCTGGGGAAGAAGGCGGAAGTGACGAAATTGATTGTACCTTAGTTTGATGCTTGGGGTATCCCGATTGATTGTTTATATGGAGACTGGAAGATTGAAGTGAGCAACAAGAAAGGAAAAAATTGGATATTTCACCCATACCTTAAAACGGGGCTATAAGGGACAGCTGGGTAATAAGGGACACTTTTCTGGGAAATGTTTTCATACCTGTCAAGTGATACGTTTTCGCCGTATTTTAATACCATAAAACATGGCTATAAGGGACGGCGGAGTAATAAGGGACACTTTTCTGGGAAATGTTTTCATACTTGTCAAGTGATACGTTTTCGCCGTATTTTAATACCGTAAAACGCAGCTATAAGGGACGGCGGGGTAATAAGGGACACTTTTCTGGGAAATGTTTTAAATGTAATTCGTGTTGTTATTGTCAAATATTTTAAGGATTCATGGATATTTGACAATAACAACACAACTCAGCGTCCGGCTCAAAATAAAAAAAGCAGAATTCTGGATTTGGAAGGCGATTCCTTTCTGTTTCGCAGCCGCAGGACAGCTGAAAGTGTTAGGCCATCAGCCTAATGACTTCTAACAGTAGTGAGAATAGCTCACGCTGATCAATCTGCCCGCCCTGGCCATCAGCCTAATGATTGAGTCCACACTTCTAACAGTAGTGAGAATAGCTCCCGCTGAGCGATCTGCCCGGGGCGGCCATCAGCCTAATGATTGAGTCCACACTTCTCAATGTAGTGAGAATAGCTCCCGCTGAGCCATCTGCCAGCACCCTAGCTGTGGGGGTCTCACACACACGACGTGTTCCTCAACACACTCAATAATTTTTTTTCCCGTATATTTTTCTTTTGGGCGTACAGAAATGGCAATACGCCCGTATTTGCTAAAATTGCATTTTCCCCGTATTAAAATACGGCGAAAACGGCTCTCTTGACATGTATGCGCCTCCATTCTCATATTCATCTGGTCAATTTCTTGACAGCAGCGGCTCTCCTCCACTGTAATAATAATGGCTTCCGAAAAATCAATATTTATGGGGCGCCCTCGACAGACCCCCTTCGGCTTCCCAATTCTGGAGGCGATTAATGTCCAATTCAATGACATTTTCCACTGGTTCTGCTCTCTGGTCATCGTCGGAACTGTTGTCATCAGACAAAGCATCTGATTCCGTCTCGGACAGCTCGAACCTGTAAGGTTCTATGCCTCTGTCACTGTCTGAACCACTGACAAAAAAAAGACAAAACTAAACTAATTTGTTCACAATCGCTGTCACTTTCCGTCATGATTGTCCAATGTTGATAAGTGTGAATGTGGATAGGCAGGGCAGCCAGGGTGAAATTTGTGACGTCAAAATCATGGCTGCGGTCTGGATTGGCTGTCACAAGCCAGTGAGCAAGGTGGGGCCTTCGCCTGGTGTATTTTGTGCAATTATGTAAATACGGGTGGGTGATATGGTCTCCGGTATGAATATTTGGTTTAAGCTATGTGTATTTTATCAAAATTCGTTGTCATTTAGAAAAAAAAATTACGTGACATTTGGCCTTTAAGTATGAATGAGTAAATTACTATTATGAATGCCCCCCCCTTCCCTTTCCTACTCTTTGTCAATTGAAAAAAAGAAACACTAGAATAAAAATACAAATAATACACATTTTGGTTATTTATGTAAACCATGAAAAAAAAAATCCTGCAGGACAAAATATGACACAGTATTTTCTAACGTGTTTGTATACCACCATAGACAGAGAGAGAGCCTGAATTAGACAGGGCTCAGAGAGGGAAAGATGAGACAGAAAAGAAGAGCCAAGGAGAGGAAAGTGTTCAGGCAGAGGGTCCAGGAGAGGTGAGAGCAGAGGAAGGAGAGAAGGATGATACCAGTAAAAAGTCCAAATACAGGACATCTGGGTGGGACTCCAACTGGCCCAATATTCCAGTATTCAAGCCTTGGTTGTACAATACTTCAAATGGTAAGTTCCATTATGCAATATTACTGTGCAAAATTTAAAAAAAAAAAATAGTGTGCTATAACTGGGGATTCTAAATTGTCCTTAGGTATGACTGTGAGAGTGAATGGTTGTCTGTCTCTCTGTGTTGGCCCTGCGATGGACTGGCGATCTGTCCAGGGTGTACCCTGCCTCTCACCCAAAGATGCTGGGATAGGCTCTAGCCCCCCCGCGACCCGAAACGGATTAAGCGGAAGAAGATGAATGAATGAATGAACTAGAAATTTTTGGCTGTCTACTTTTAATTATTAATTTCAAAGCACTGCTTTTATATGAGTAGAATTTCTGGCTACCCACCTCTGATCATATAATTTAAGTATGCATGAGTAAATGACTATTATGAATGTTTTTTTTCCCTTCCCTACTCTCTGAATGGAAAAAAAAAAAAAAGAAACACAAGAATAAAAATACAAAAAATACACATAATTTTGTCATTTATGTAAACCATGACAAAAAAAAGTCCTGCAGGACAAAACATGACACTGTATACCACCACAGACAGAGAACCTGAATTAGACAGAGCTCAGAGAGGGCAAGATGAGACCGAAGAGAGGAGCCAAGGAGAGGAAAGTGTTCAGGCAGAGGGTCCAGGAGAGGTGAGAACAGAGGGCGAAGAGAAGGATGACACCAGTAAAAAGTCCAAACCCCAACTGGCCCAATATTCCAACGTTCAACGTTGGAATATTGGGCCAGTTCAAGCCTCAGTTGTACAATACTTCAAATGGTAAGTTCCATATGCAAAGTTACTGTGCAAAATTTTAAAAAGAAATAAATAATATAAAATTAACATATTCCAGTTACAATAGTGTTATGTGTTATCTGCCCTCCCCCCCCCGCCCCCGGAAAAACATGTTTCCACCGAACCAAGGTCTTTAAGCCAGAGGAAACACAGGGAGACTATGTTGAAAAATAAACCACATTTGGTCAAATTTCACCACTGCATCATGGTCAGCCTATGAACTTTTTATCCCCCCCTTCCCTTTCCCGTACAGGTACATCGCAATAAATTAGAATATCATTAAAAAGTTAATTTATTTCAGTAATTCAATTCAAAATGTCAGTCATATAGAGAGACACACAGTGATATATTTCAAGTGTCTATTTTTAATTTTGATGATTATGGCTTACAGCTAAAGAAAACCCCAAATTCAGTCCATCCATCCATCTTCTACCGCTTTTCCAGAGGCTCGGGTCACGGAGGCAGCAGTTCAAACAGAGAAGCTCAGATTTCCCTCTCCCCAGCCATCTGCTCCAGCTCTTCAGAGAGGACACCAAGGCGTTCCCAGACCAGCTGGGAGACATAAGGGCCTTTTCCACTAGCACGCTTTAGCGCGACACGGGACGGCTCAGCACGCTTTGTACGCTTTTCCACAAGCCCCAACACGGTTTAACAGCCGCGATTCTCAGCCCCGCTGAAGGGCAGGGTACAGCAGTGCTGAGCTGTGCCGTGTTGTGATGTTAACAGACTGGTCGCCGCTGATTGGTCAGGTCGTAACCGGCGCTGATTGGTCAGGTTGTAACCGCCCCTCTCCTCCTCCTCATCTACCAAATCTTCACGACCTTCTCAATAAAGTTTTTGAAAAAAAAAAAAAAAAAAAAAAAAGAATCTTCACGACCGCCTTTACTCAGCACGCAACCACTGTTGGCGGTTCCTTTTCAGTGTATTGCTGTGCTATTTTCATTTATTCTCTATCAAAAATGGCTTCGCGTAATAAGGGTGTTCCATGGACCAGTAAGGAGCTGCAGTGTCTGCTCACTGCATTGTCAGACGAACGTATTCAGCGCGAGTTAGACGGAGCCGCCCGGAATGAAAAAATATACCGGGAGGTCTCGACATCGGAGTCCTTTAACGGTGAGTTTTAATTTTTTTTTATTGTGCGTTTTTTTCGCAAATATATTCGGTAAGACGCTCAGTTTATTTATTCAATAAAAAAGCTGTTCATTTGTGGATGGATCGCTGCTTTATTGCAGCACACTGCGGACTAAAGCTTTTATTGTAATTATTCATGTGAACAATACGCTGAAATAAGCTTATGTATTCTTGTTAAAAACTATTGTCTTTTCTGTATATCTTGCACTTTCGTGCTGTATTTTATTGTGTGCATTTTCCTTGTAGAATCATCCCACGCGTCCGCCGCGACAGCCCGCACGGATTATTCAACCGAGCCTTCCTGACCCACAGCTGGCAGAGACGGATTAATTCTACCGAGCCTCAGCACTCAGTGGTCGGCGTGTATAAAATGTCGATTAACCTTCATGTTGTGTTGCAAAGTTTTTTTTTTATTTTAATATTTTGTATATAATAAAATGGAATTGTTTTGGAAAGTGTGGTTTGTCTGTTATAACACTGAATTATAAAACAGTATAATTACATAGAAATTCCATTGCCTAGTCTGATCAAAATGATGCTGAGGGTCAACCATTGTAAAGGTAATGTAATTTTTAACTAGACCAAAAAAGAAATCTTTTTGTAAGCTTTCTGTTCTTTTTATTGAAATATCATAAAAAATTAGCACCAAGTCAAAGGTACAAGTATATGTAAATTGAATGTTCTATCGGCATTCCAAATTCAGAGATGTACAATACTTTAGAAGGAGTGTAGCATCATCTAAACGGAAAATAATAATACTGTTGTTCCAAACGTTGACCTGAAGGTGAAAAACATGAATTTTTTTAATTCAGTACATCCAAAATGCCCTAGGATGTGGTGTTGGACAGTGTGCCACCGTCTCATTATCTGATACGAATAAAAACAAGTTTCAGCTCATTATTTCTAGGTCATTTGGCAGTTAATTCAAAACAAAAGTGACTTGTGTTGTTGCAGCTTAATTATGAGATAAAATTAATTGTGAGATAAAACCACAGAGCGAGCAAGGCAATAATCCTTGGATCCTCCATTTTTTGTCTCGTGTAAATAAGGACTCAGTCCGGTGCATAACATCACGGGAGTGTGGCCCCGCCTCGCTGAGAATCTGCTGCTGCCCCGCAACACTGTGCTAATGGAGACAGAAGCATTCCGAGCCGTACTGAAGTGAATCGAGCCGTACCGAGGTGTGCTGGGCTAGTGGAAAACAGGCTATAGTCTCTCTACCGAGTCCTGGGTCTGCCCCAGGGTCTCCTCCCAGTGGGACGTGCCCGAAACACCTCAAGTGGGAGGCATCCAGGAGGCATCCTGATCAGATGCCCAAACCACCTCAACTGGCTCCTTTCAATGTGGAGGAGCAGCGGTTCTACTCTGAGCCTCTCCCGGATGACTGAGCTCCTCACCCTATCTCTGAGGGTGAGTCCAGCAATCCTACAAAGGAAGCTCATTTCAGCCACTTGTATCCGCAATCTCACTCTTTCGGCCATTACCCAAAGCTCATGACCATAGGTAAGGGTAGGAACGTAGATTGACTGGTAAATCGACAGCTTTGCCTTAGAGCTTAGCTCCCTCTTCATCACAACAGACTAGTACAATGTCCGCATCACTGCAGATGGTACTCCAATCTGTCTGTCGCTCCAGTCTCCCCTCACTCGTGAATAAGACCCCAAGATACTTAAACTCCTCCACTTGGGGCAGGAGCTTGTCCCCAACCCGGAGAGGACAATCCACCTTTTTCCAGCTGAGGACCATGGACTCGGACTTAGAGGTGCTGATTCTCAACCCAGCCGCTTCACACTCAGTGGCAAACCATTCCAGTAAGACCTGTAGGTCATTGCTGGATGAAGCCAACAGGACAACATCGTCTACAAACAGCAGAGATGAGATCCTGTGGTCACCAAGCATGACGCCCTTCGTTCCCTGGCTGCGCCTAGAAATCCTGTCCATAAAAATTATGAACAGGATCCGTGACAAAGGGCAGCCCTGGCGGAGTCCAGCACTCACTGGGAATGAGTCCGACCAAGTGTTGGCAATACAAACCAAACTCTCACAACGGTCGTATAGAGACTGGATAGCTCATAATAACAAGCCCGATACCCCATACTCCTGAAGTACCCCCCCACAAAAAAACACAAGGGACGCAGTCGAATACCTTCTTCAAGTCCACAACACACATGTAAACTGGTTGGGCAAACTCCCAGGAACCCTCGAGGATTCTCGAGAGGGTAAAGAGCTGGTCTCATGTGCCACGGCCAGGACGAAAACCCCATTGCTCCTCCTGAATCCGAAGTTTCACCAACGGCCGGATTCTCCTCTCCAGTACCTTGGCATAGACCTTCCCAGGGAGGCTGAGAAGTGTGATCCCTTTAAAGTGTGAGCACACCCTCCGGTTCCCCTTTTTAAAGAGGGGAACCACCACCCCGGTTTGCCTTGCCAAAGGCACTGTCCCCGACCTCCATGCAATGTTGCAGAGGCGTGTCAACCATGACAGCCCTGCAACATCCAGGGCCTTGAGGTACTCAGGGCGAATCTTGTCCACCCCCGGGGCCTGGCCTCCTCGTCCACAAGCCCTGCTTCCTCTGTGGAAGGCGTGTCAGTGGGATTGAGGAGATCCTCAAAGTATTCCTTCCACCGCCCGATGATATCCCCAGTCAAAGTCAGCAGCACTCCATCCGCATCATACACAGTGTGGACAGGGAGCTGCTTCGAAGAGGGGGAAGAGGAATCTCTTCGAGGCCGACCAAAAGTCTTGTTCCATGGCCTCACCGACCTCCACCCACACCCGAGTTTTTGCTTCAGCAAGCACCTGAGCCGCACTCCACTTGACCTGCCAGTACACCTCAGCTGCTTCGGGAGTCCCACAAGCCAACCAAGCTTGATAGGACTCCTTCTTCAGCTTAATGGCCCCCCTCACCACTGATGTCCATCACTTGGTTCAGGAGTTGCCACCACGAGATACACCAACGACCTTGTGACAGCAGCTCTGGGCAGCCACTTCAACAATGGAGGTGGAGAACATGGCCCATTCAGACGGCATGTCTCCAGACTCCCTCGGAATCTGGTCAAAGTTCTTCCGGAGGTGGGAGTTGAAATTCTCCTGGCTCAGGGCCTCAGCCAGATGTTCTCAGCACACCCTCACTATACGTTTGGGTCTACCAGGTCTGAATGGCGTCCTCCCCTGCCATCGGATCCAACTCACCTCTGCACCTCTCTTTACCCGAGTGTCCAATACATATGGTCACAGGTCTGATGATAGGATAACAAAATCGATCATCGACCTGCGACCTCGAGCGTCCTGGTGCCAGGTGCACATATGGACACCCTTATGCTTGAACATGGTGTTCGTTATGGACAAACTGTGGTTAACACAGAAGTCCAATAACTGAACACCACTCGGGTTCAAATCGGACAGGCCATTCCTCCCAATTACCCCCCTCCATGTTTCACTGTCGTTGCCCATGTGTGCATTGAAGTCCCCCAGTAAGACAATGGAGTCACCAAGAGGAGCACCTTCCAGCACCCCAGTCAGAGACTCCACAAAGGGTGGGTACGCTGAACCATCACTTGGTGCATAGGCACAAATGATGGTCAAGACCCATTTCCCAATCCGAAGGCGCAGGGAAACAACCCTTTCATCCACCGGGGAAAACTCCAATATAGAGATCGCAAGGTGGGGGGATACAAGAATACCCACCCCTGCTTGCTACCTCTCGCACGGGGCAACTCCAGAGTAGGCCAAGCTCCAGTCCCTCTCCAGGAGACTGGTTCCAGAACCGGAGCTGTATGTTGAGGTCAGGCCGACTATATCTAGCCGGTATCTCTCAACCTCATGCACCAGCTCAGGCTCCTTCCCCACCAGAAAGGTGACATTCCACATCCCAAAAGCCAGTTTAGAAAGCCTGGGATCAGACCGCCAAGGTCTCTGCCTTCGACCGCCACCTGATCCACATAGCACTGGACCCCCATGGTCCCTCCTGCAGGTGGTGAGCTTACTGGAGGGCGGACCCATGTAACTCCTTCAGGCTGAGCCCGGCCGGGTCCCATGGGTGGAAACCCGGCCATCAGGAGCTAGCCATTGAGCCCTTCCCTCAGGCCTGGCTCCAGGGTGGGTCCCCAGTAACCCCATACCGGGCAGGGTACACTGAATCCTTGTTTTAGCATTCATCATGAGAGTCTGTTGGATTGTTCTTAGCCTGGCCCTTCACCCAGGACCAGTTTATCTTGAGTGACCCTACCAGAGGCAAATTGCCCCGGACAACATAGCTCCTGGGATCACTCGGGCACGCAGACCCCCCACCATGATAAGGTGACAATCCATGAGGGGCCAAAATTCAGTTTCTCAAAAATTAGAATATTACATAAGATCAATTTTTTAAAAGTAGCTTTTTAATAGAAATGTTGGCCAACTAAAAAAAAGTGTGTCCATGTACACACTCAATACTTGGCTGGGGCTCCTTTTGCATGAATTACTGCATCAGTGATGTGGCATGAAGGTGATCAGCATGTTACTGCTGAGTTGTTATGGAGGCTCAGGTTGCTTTGATTGCGGCCTTCAGCTCGTCTGCATTGTTGGGCCTGGTGTCGCTCATCTTCCTCTTTGCAATACCCCATAGATTCTCTTTGGGGTTTCGGTCAGGAGAATTTGCTGGCCAATCAAGCACGGTCATACCATGGTCATTAAAACAGGTATTGGTACTTTTGGCAGTGTGGGCACGTGCTAAGTCCTGCTAGAAAATGAAATCAGCATCTCCATAAAGCTTGTCAGTAGAGGGAAGCATAAAGTGCTTTATAATTTCCTGGTACATGGCTGCACTGACTTTGGACTTGACCGATGATATTGCTTCCCAAATCAAGTGCCAAGTCCTGTCATTTGGAAATCAAGGGTTCCAAAATCTGGAGGAAGAGTGGAGAGACACAAAACTGAACTTGCTTGAGGTCCAGTGTGAAGTTTCCACGGTTGGTGAAGGCCCGTCTGTGTTTTTCAGATTGTAAGGTCAAAGTCGCAATGCCATGTAAGCTACATCTCAACAACAAACAGAGGCTGAGAGGCACCACTGGCAACTGCCAGTATTTTACTTGTCACCACCTACTGGTCATTAGAAGAAATGCATCGGCTTCACATTTCAGATCAGGAGATTACATACATTTATATGCAATCGAAGCTGAAGAACATTTTAGCAGAGTTCTGAGACTCACAACAGAGCTTAATGACAAACTGGCTGTAACAAGACAACAGTTTACTCATCCTAATAACTATCAGACAAGGGCTTTTTTTTTTTGGTGGTGGTGGGGTCCTGACACACACACACAGAGAGAGAGAGAGAGAGAGAGAGAGAGAGAGAGAGAGAGAGAGAGAGAGAGAGAGAGAGAGAGAGAGAGAGAGAGAGAGAGAGAGAGAGAGAGAGAGAGAGAGAGAGAGAGAGAGAGAGAGAGAGAGAGAGAGAGAGAGAGAGAGAGAGAGAGAGAGAGAGAGAGAGAGAGAGAGAGAGAGAGAGAGAGAGAGAGAGAGAGAGAGAGAGATATTGCTGGCAGCAGACCATGGACTCAGACAGGCAGTAACCGGACATTTCACATAATTATCCTCTCTGAGATAAGGACACACCCAGTTGCATCTTCTCTTCAGCTCATCAAAAGAGGTAAAAGCACGGAGTAGGAGTAGGAGAAGGAGGAGGTGACCGACAGTAATTTTAATGATTTAAAAAAAAATTTTTTTTTGGATGCATTTGTCATTTCATTTTCTGCTGTTTGTGTTAGGATGTGTGGAGGACTTTGAAAATAACTTTGCCATGTTTACTTGGTGTTTCAGCGGAGATGAGGTTGCGTCCACCCTCTGCAGCTGTGTGTACACTCACACTCACTCCTCTCATTTTCTGTCCACTCTCCATCCATCTCTGCCCGTCCTCCCCGCCGTCCATCTGTCATCCCGGACTTCTCCCTCTGATGACAGTCCTTGCTCTGTTCCACCACTTCTGTCTCAGGAATGTTATTTTTTTTTTCATTTCTGCTGAGGTTGTATGGTTTCCAGGGCACCCAGCTGTCACTTTTTTAAATTTAGCCCTCCTCCTTTCTCACTCCTATTTTATCTCTCGAGACAAAGCTTCTATAAAGCTGCAGATGTGCAGGAAAAGAAAAAAAACATAAAATGGGCAGAGCGTTAATTCCTGGCATTTAGGACTCGCCCTTTCGGCCAGGACAAAATGAACTGTGGTCAGTTTGGTTTGGTCAGTGTTATTCATGCCTTTCAAAGTGACCACAAGTACCCAAACCCTTTGAAGAGAAGAGTACACAAACAAGAGCTGGCACAGGGCTCAGCCTCACTACTATATTTGAGTCATTTCTTCCCTCCAAGTCTTTCTGGTTTAGATTCACACACATGCACCGGGCGCATTTGCATCAGTGCTGCTGCTGCAGGACAAGCTCTGCAAACTAATGAATAACCAACAGCACATCTGCAGCTTTTGAGTGAAAATGTTCTCAGGAAGTTCTGAAAACATTTTTCAGAAGATTTAAAATGAAAATCCAGGTTTGTTTTAATGAGCTAATACAACAGATGCAATAATGTTACAGTTACTGGATGTAACTTTTGGAAACTCTAGTTGTAGTGTCACCTTATGGTCACTGAGTCAACTGCAGCCACAGCCACTCCGTTCACTTCTGGTGACAGCTGGTCAGATTCCCAGCAGAGGCTGTGATGTTTATAAATTGACAGAAGCTGAAGTTCCCTAAAACCAGAGTTTACAAAAGTTGCATACAGTATCTTTAATAATAACCAACAAATACATAATATAAAAGATAACATCAATGCCAAAGTGCTTTAATAGGACTGAGGTTGGAGGTGGACTGAAGGCAGGACTTTTTTGTTTGTGACATAACAAAACTCAGGGGCAATCTTTGTTTTTTAAAGAGTTTAACTAAATACAGTGCTGTGAAAAAGTATTTGCTCTTCCTGATTTCTTATATTTTTGCATATTTGTTACACCTAAATGTTTCAGATCATCAAACAAATTTTAATATTAGACAAAGATAACTTTGAGTAAATACAAAATGCAGTTTTTAGATGGTGATTTCATTTATTAAGGGACAAAAGCTATCCAAAACTACTTGGCCCTATGTGAAAAGTACATCATCATCATCATAGCAGTCTGTCAGGGGCGACAATGACACTTTCATTTAGCTCTGATCAGATTACTCCACGCAGCGCTGTGCTTTGCCCTCCGCTGCCAGGAACTCCTGACCTTGTTAAAAAGGTAAAGCCAACTTTATTGTCATTCAGTCCATACAGCCAGTCATGTACAATAGAATGAAATTACATTTCTCTTATCTACAATGTTAATCACATCTAGAATCAGAGGGATCACTGCCATGCAAGGCGCCGCCACAAATTTTCCCTCCTCCATTCCATTATTGCTGACCACCAAGCTGGATAGCAGGACGTTCCTCTTTTATATGGTCTTCGGCATGACCCGGCTGGGATTTGAACCCCAGCCTGCCAGGTGTGGGGCGGATGCTTTACCAACTGAGCCACCACTCCAGTGAAGTGGTGGGCAACATCCAAGCTGGTATGAGTTGCTTTCTAACTGACCATTTCATGAAACTGTTTGCAAAGTATTTGAGTACCGCTAGCTTTTGCTGGACTAGCGGCACATTCTTGGCAGATAAAGGCATTATCAGTGGCAAGGACAGGCCAAGACAAACTGACTCCAATATCTGTTGCAGTGACTGACTAGATGATAGGTTTGTTTATCTCTGCTCTTTGTGTAGTGCATGTCACGATGCACCAACTGGCAAAAGTCCACCACAGACCTTGTGACAGATATGCTTGTCTTGGATGTCCAGTCTCACCCCGTGTAACTGGGAGTGGTCCACCACAGACCTGTGACAGATATTGTTTTTAGTTATGCCAGGATGCCCAGTTTCACCCTCCATGTCCTCGGAAGGGTGGGGTTGCTGGTTGAGTCAATGGCCCGACCCATGATGCAAGTAGTATCGACTTTCATGGTTATCCGGTAGCAAGCAAACCAATGCCTGACCTGACATGAACGGCCTATTACAGCTTCGCAAACCTGAAGCTCTGGAAGGAGCCGCTTTTATTGGATGAGTCGTTCACAAAAGACTCCTCCTGCCTGGCCTGCAGGAACCAGGAAGTAATAATCGATGGATTCAACATGATGAAATGAAACAGCAAAAGTGATTTTGAAGCAAGAAATATAGCAGTTAAACTGCATATCCACCAAATGCATTTTTTCCGCTCTGGGCAGCTATTTTCCATTCATTCTCTATGTAGTCCATTCATTCTCTATGTAGTCCAGTGATTATAGCGCTGAGCGCCCTCGGTGCAGAAAAGCTCTCGGCAGTGGCCGTTTTTTGTTGTGGCGCTCAGAGCTAAAAAAAGTTAACCTTTTCAGAGACTGCAGCTGAGCTCAGTATCTCACAAAAGTGAGTACACCCCTCACATTTTTGTAAATATTTTATTATATCTTTTCATGGGACAACACTGAAGATAATGACGCTTTGATACAACGTAAAGTAGTCAGTGTACAGCTTGTTATAGTGTAAATTTGCTGTCCCCTCAAAATAACTCAACACACAGCCATCAGCCATCAACATTTTTCTCAGACATATTTCTGATGGAGCCACTGACCTGAGATTTTCACCAGATATCAGTAACACCCAAGTAATCCATCTATACAAAGAAATTAAGGCAACTGTGTTCACAAAACAAGTTATATTAAAGTGGAATGACACATTGAATAAGTATTGAACACACAAAGAAAAAGAGAAGGAAAAAGGCATAGAAAGCCAAGAAACCAGCTGAAATCCATCAGAATTTAGGAAGCCATCCCATCTCCCATCAGACCAAATTAATTTCAGCTGGTTAAGCCTTTAAAAAGGTCTGAATATTAGATTGTCACACCGCAAAGAACTCATGATGGGTAGAAGCCAAGAGCTCTCTCTGGACCGTCGAAACCTTATTGTTGCAAAATATAATGATGGCATTGGTTACAGGCATGTTTCTAAACTGCTGAATGTTCCAGTGAGCACTGTTGGAGCCATCATTTGGAAGTGGAAAGAACATCATTTTTACCATAAACCGGCTACAACCAGGAGCTCCTCGCAAGATTTCTGACACAGGAGTCAAAAGAATTATCAGAAGAGTTATCCAAGAGCCAAAGACCACTCGTGGAGAGCTCCAGAAAGACCTGCAGTTAGCAGATACTGCTGTTTCAAAGAAAACAATAAGTAATGCACTCAACAATAAGTAATGCACTCAACAATAAGTACAATAAGTAATGCACTGTCTTGTCTGTGTCGCTCTTCTTCTGGCTGAATCTCAATCCAAACGGAAAATTATGGATCTGGAAACCTGGGCTTTAAATGCGATTGACACCACTTTAAAAGAAGATCGGGCCAGGGGGAGCCCAAGTGGGGAGACTCATGGACAATTGGGAACTCATGTGTCTGTGGGATTTGACTGGAGATGCGGAAGACATCTATCTGTATGGCTTATGATCACAGGATTTCTATTTTGGCTTTGGAGTTTCCTGATGTATCAGAAATTAAAGAAGTTGGGAGAGCTGATCTAAATGCGGACCCGGCAAAGCTCCTTCAACAAATTTGACCAGTTGGGGAGTGCACTGATAGCGGCAAATGGTGAACTGAATGGTAGCTGATTCAGTAGGTGGAATACATCTTGGAGTCGCTGGTGCTCTCCAGGGAATGTTTTTAAAGCCTGTATATGGAAATTATGAAGCACAGAATCGCATGAGAGATGAAAATTCTATGCTCTGAGTGAACTGTGCCTATTTGACCTTGATTCGGCACCCTGTAGATTACATTCCTCCTGGATGAAGATAAGGCAGAAGAGAGTTTTTGGCTTTGCTTCTCTTTAACCCAAACAATTAACAAACAATTGCTGTTGTTCAGCAAACTGGACTCTTCAAGGACAGCGTTATCATGTGTCTAATACAGAACTTTGCCATCTGGCATGCACAAAGAGAGATAGACTCTGTGGACATGATTATCTGTGTTTAGAATACATGAACATAACATCCATCCGTTGCCAGGAGGCGCTCCTTTGTTGTGCACCAGCAACTGATACATCCACACTGCATTCATACTGATTACATGCTGACTACACACACTGGTCTCTCTCTTGCGCCTTTGTTATTGTGTGATCTGTATTGTCTGCCAATTGTGCATTAGAGGTTTTTTTTCTATGTAATCACAATTTTGCTCATAATGAGCTTTATTTTGATTAACTATGTTTTTTCTCTCTGCCCATTGTGTCATTCCCCACCCCCATTCCCCTCTTTACCCTCCACTGTTAACAGGCACCTTGCATGGCTGCCGCGACATTGGGAAGCGCTTATCGAGCGCGCCCAATGTCAAGTCAAATTCCTCATTTGTTTATGTTTACGTAAACATGCTTGGCAATAAAGCTATTCTGATTCTGATTCTGAACCGACATGGGCTCCATGCCCGCTCACTTTGCAAGACTCCATTGTTGAAGAAAAAGCAAGTTGAAGCTTGTTTAAAGTTTGCTGCACAACATTTGGGCAAGCAAGTAAAAAAAAAAAAAGGGGGAGAATATAATCCCCAGGTTGGCAGGGGTTGGAACCTTTCTGTGTGGAGTTTGCATATTCTCCCTGTGCTGCGTGGGTTTACTCCGGAGGCTCCGGTTTCCTCCCACAATCCAAAGACATGCATGTTAGGTTAATTGGTTGTTCTAAATTGTACCTAGATATCTGTTTCCTATAGGCCCTTAGAATAGAGGGTTAGTATTAGTGAAAGTGCTTTGAGTGGCCTTTGTGACTAGAAAAGCGCTATATAAGTGCAGGTTAGTTAGTTAGTAGTTAGTCTGGTCAGATGAGGCCAAAACTGAATTTTTTGGATGCTGTTTGGAGGAGAAATGGCACTGCACATCAGCCCAATAACACCATACCAACAGTGAAGTTTGGAGGTGAGAGCATCATGATGTGAGGGTGTTTTTCAGCACATGGTACAGGTAAACTTCATATGATTGAAGGAAAGATGAATGGACAAATGTACAGAGACATCCTTGATAAGAACCTGTTGCCATCTGCCAAGAGGCTGAAGATGAAATGAGACTGGACATTTCAGCAAGACAATGATCCCAAACACACAGCCAAGGAAACTCTCAACTGGCTCCAGAGAAGGAAAATGAAGCTGCCAGAATGGCCCAGTCAGTAGAAAATCTATGGAACAAACTGAAGATCAGAGTTCATAGAAGACATCCATAGAACCTTCAAGATTTGAGGACAGTTTGTGTGGAAGAATGGGCTAAAATCACTCCTGAGCAATGCCTCCATGTAATTTCTCCATACAGGAGACGTCTGAAAGCTGTTGCCAAGAGAGGCTTTTCTACTAAATATTAAATGAATTTCACCAAGCGTGTTCAATACTTATTCCCTGTGTCATTCCACTTTATTAAATATAACTTGTTTTGTGAATACAGTTGCCTTGACTTCTTTGTATGTATGGATTACTTGGGTTGTTACTGACATCTGGTGAAAATCTCAGGTCAATGGCTCCATCAGAAATAAAGAAATTTAATGAGAAAAATGTGTTCAATACTTATTTTCCCTGCTGTATATTAAAGTGAGATGGTGGACAGTGCGTCCATCTTCTGCCAGCTCGCTTTCTGATCAATTATCGTTTTATATTCACACGACGGTCTATAGAGTGAATGCGCCATCTGTCCTTGGTGCTCCCGCCACACAAAAGGATTTCTGATCATAAATTCAAACATGTTGGATATTTGCAATATGATCAGAGTGGATCACTTGTAACAAGGCTCACACCACAGGAAAATATGGCAAGAAATAATATTCTCCACAATTGCTGGAAAGTGAGAATGGGGCCCAAAACCTGGCCAGATTATCTTGTGGTGTGTAGCTGGACTGAATAAAATGGATCATTTCCAGAAGGATGAGTAAGAAAGACATTTCTAACTCACCCCTACCTCGTCATATGAGCGTGTTTGGTTGACTGCTCACATATAGGGTATTTATTGAGACCTCATAACGTTATAGTAACTACATCCATCTTTTAAATAAAGTTTACAGCATTAATAGAATTAAATATTTTTTAAATGGACATTAGAAGAACCGAAGTTTTTTGGCATGAGAATCTGTGGTGATTAATAATAACCAAATAAAATGAAATAAAAGCAACATTTATCAGTGTAAAATCAGCTACATTTTATTTTATAGTTTGCTGTGTTAAGTTTTAACTTATTTTTTCTTTTATCACCAAAAGAAGTATTTACTATTCTCTTGATATTTTTTTATTATATTTTTTGCACTCTCAGGATGAAGATCAGTGACAGTGTAAAGACACACAAATCCTAACTGCTTGGGAAGTTAAACCATTAAAGAGTGCAACATGCAGCCATGGATTCCAACATTAAGTAGGCATGAACAGAAGCACTCATACGGAGCATGAAAAGATAGATGGGTGGCGGTAAGAAGGCGAGAGATGAGGTCTCCCAAAGCAACCACGGGCAGGGGTGGTGAGGAGGAGGAGAGAGAAGTTTTGCGGACATGAAAGAGGAGGAGAGGCGGGGGCTGGAGGGAAACTCCCTGCTGGTTGTGAACAAATGTTCAGGCTTCTGCACAGCTCATAGAGTGGAGGACTGCTGCAGGAACACCTCACCTCTCTCAAGGATTTACAATCAGGAAACGATTTTCATAAATCGGATTAAGAGACACATCTGGAGGTGTGGGAGGGGACGGCCTTGAATGGATGAATGGGAGCTCTGGGAAACCATTTCCAGCGGAGGACTCTCTCGGGCTCTCTGGTTTGACTCACGGCAGGTGTGAACAGCTTTATGTTGGAGAAACTGGCTGACACCACTCTCAGATTTCACTCCAATTTCTCCGGCATCTGCTCATCACTGAAATTGCTCTCCATCCTCCCAAGTTTACAACTTCAAAGCGTAGACCGGTCTTCCATAGGGGCATTGTTTGTCTGTACTCATAACGCAGCCAAAAGGCTTGTAATTATGCTCTCACTCTCATTATCTGTGTTTCTGCTGCTGCGGGGCTGAGAGGTGAGGGAGAAGGTAGAGGAGAGGAGAGGAGGGAGGGAGATAAACAGGCACTTAAAGGCTGTAAACACATCCTGTCCAGAGGCTGTTCTCCTCTAAACATTTTCAGCCATAAATCACTGCTGGACTTGCTCTTGGTACCTCTGAGGCAGTCAGAGGACAGACTGGAGTGAGCAGAAGAAGCTGTGGT
The DNA here is from genome assembly GCA_020510985.1 of Pholidichthys leucotaenia. NCBI lineage: Eukaryota > Metazoa > Chordata > Actinopteri > Cichliformes > Pholidichthyidae > Pholidichthys > Pholidichthys leucotaenia. Next base: position 55,111,577 of record CM035839.1, on the reverse strand, counting down.
GGTCAGACTGGGAGCACTGGAGGAAATTGTGAAGGCGGCTTGAAAACTTTTGACTCAAAAGAAGAAATCCAGTGATGCCCTCAGACTTGTACAGTCTCTCTTGTCTTTGTACCAAGATGACACAGCAGCAGAGGATCAGGAGCAGACCCACCTCCACCCTCCTCCACCCCAGGACTCTGCTCCTCCTGCCCCTGCTGCTCCTGCTCTCCCTCTCCCTGTGGAGCCACCAGGCCGAGGCCGTGGTCCACTCCAGCTTCAGGCGGCTCAGCGCCCGCGAGAAGAAGGAGATGCAGAAGGAGATCCTGTCCATCCTGGGTCTGCCGGGCCGACCCAGGCCTCACCCACCACTGCGACCACCGTCCTCCGCTCCACTCTTCATGCTGGACCTGTACCACGCCATGTCAGTCGACGGGGAGGACGAGGCCAACGAGATCAGCTTGAACGGACCAGGAATGGGGAGGTTCAGGGGGGCAGCTCAGGTCAACCACGTCGCCCTGCCGACCCTCAGCACCCACACACCACCACTGGGGACGGTGGTGACCGACGCCGACACAGTGATGAGCTTCGTCAATCTGGGTGAGGACATGCACATTCTACAGATCAGTTTAAGGAAATTGGATGCATTTTTTAAAATCAAGCTAATTTAGAGGCACGGTATGTAAAGTTTGGAAACTTTAGTTTTAGCGACACCTTGTGGTCGATAAATGAAGTGTATCCTCAGTTTTTTCATCATGGAGAAGGGCTGTAGATTATTGTCATTTAACAGTTCTAGTTTATATCAATGCTATTTATTGTGGTTTAACTCTAATGCAAAAGTGTCAAATTCAGTTTTATTGAGGGCCAACAAGTGGGTACCTAATAAAGCCAGGGACAGGGCCTTCATTTTTAAATTTTTTTTCTAATTAAAAAAAATATTGTAACTTAAATTTAAAAGAAATATCACTTGAGGTGTTTCGGACACGTCCCACTGGGAGGAGACCCCCGGGGCAGACCCAGGACTCACTGGAGAGACTGTCTCCCAGCTGGTCTGGGAACGCCTTGGTATCCTCTCTGAAGAGCTGGAGCAGGTGGCTGGAGAGAAGGAAGTCTGGGCTTCTCTGCTTGAACCGCTGCCTCTGCGACCCGGACCTTCGGAAAAGTGGTAGAAGATGGATGGGTGGATGGATCTAGCATACAGAATAAAGTTTTCTTTTTGTGAGACAGAAAAGGCAAAGATCGGAAAAAAATGCTCATTTGTGAGGATGGAGAAAAGTCTCAAACTTACTAAACTGGTGGAAAAGTTTGACATTTATGAGAGGACAGTGAAATCGTGAGTGTCGGGGGAAAGCTGCAATTTAACAAGATTGCAAGAGAAAAGTCAAAAATTTACAAGAGGACTGAAAAGTCACTAAATTATAGAACAAGTCACAACGTTAGAAAACTGGAGAAAAAGTTGCAAATTTACAAGCCTTCGGGGGGGGGGGGGTGAATTTATGAGCAGGTGGAAGTCAAATTTGCAAGAGATGGGGAAAAGTCACGATTTTATGTGATGAGATGCGTGAAAAGTTGCAAATTTACAAAAAGAATGAAAAGTTATAAGTTTAGGAAAAAGTTGCAAATTTGCGCAATTGGGGGGAAAAAAGTGCAAATTTACTTGATAGCTGAAAACTTGCAAATTTATAAAAGGACTGGAAAAAAGTCACAAAATTTATGAAGAGGGAGAAGTTCCAAATTTATTAGCGGCCGGTCAAAATATTCTGGAGGACTGTATCTGGCCCCCAGGCCTTCACATTGACACCTGTGCTTCTAGTCGAGGAACAGACCACAAACTTTGAATTTTATCCTGGACTAAATCTTCAGGGTTTCTGTGACTTCTTAAAAAGCCTGAACTTCACTGAGCAAAAGGCCTCAATTATCCTTAAACATGACAACCAATCATTAAATCTGTATTTCAAAGGTCTTAAAAACACCACAGACATTATAAACAGAATAGTTTTTTTTTTTACATTTAGGCAGTGAAGTTCTCATGACTGAATTTTATAGTTATCGTTTTTATATTTTTCCATAACATAAAATGAGTGGAATGAACAGTAATCTTGTCAATTTGAAAACTTTTCTGATTAATTTGTAACTTTCTTTCTCATTTATTTGTAACTTTTTCACATAGATTTGTTTTTAAAAAGTCTATATTTGTGAGTTTTCTTGTAAATTTGTGACTTTCTCTTAAATCTGTGACTTTTTTGTCATAAAATTGAAAATATGCAAATTTACATCTTTTTTCACAAAAAAATTAGATTTTTTTTTTGCCATATTCATTTCATGCAAATTTGCAAAGTCTTTCTAGTAATTCTGCATTTTTTCCTCCTTGCATATCAGCAATTTTTTATTTAAAAAAATTTGAGACTTTCACATGTAAATTTGCTTTGTTTTTCTTGTAAATTTGGAATTTCATTCCATATAAATTTGTGACTTTATTTCATGTAAATTTTCAGCTTTTTTCTTGTAAATTAGCTTTTTTTTTCTCTCATAAATTTACAACTTTTTTCTTGTAAATTTGTGACCTTTTCCCTGTCATGTTACCTGTTTTGGTAGTTTTGGTATTTTACTTAAAAAAAAAAAAAAAAAGCTTATTCATGTAGTAGCAACACTGGGAACTTCAGCTTTAATGTGACACTGACTCAGAATTTTCATTCATTTTAGTGTTAAAATAACTGGACCACAAATGTGACGTCTAGATTTGATCAAATGGCCTTAAAAAGGTATTTAAAAGTCTTAAATTGAACTTGTAGCCACAGAAACCCTGATGGCGCTCAAATATCCATAAACATTTTGGCTGATAGTCAGTGTGAATGTGTTCATGAATGTGCTTTTGTGTTTTATTTGTCCTGCTGTACTAGCCCTCTAGTGTTGACCCAGTGCACCCCCCTGTTCTTCCATTTCGGTGTGTCGATACATTAAATGGAATAAATGAGTGCTCCTGTAAACTTAAACAGAGACTTTGATCATCAGTATTTATTTAAATGACAGAGCAGTTTCAGATGATGCGGCCTGGCAGCAGGATCTACACTCAGTGGGTTGAAATTACTGTGGGTGTGTGCATATATGTGTGAACGCGGTGACACACTACTGGCCACCAACATTTTTAATTTGTTGTATTTCACCACTGTGCAAGTTTCCAGCTCACAACTCCAGAGAGGATTATAACTTCTGTCTCTGATCCAGGGCTGTTTCCAGCTTTTAGGGGCACTATGCAAGATTGTGTGTGTGTGTGTGTGGGGGGGGGGGGGGGGGGGGGCTTGTAAAGGGAAGAGTTCAAATCCCTCGGAAATATCCCCCTCCCCCAAAAAAGTAAATAATTTAAATAATTTAAATAATATTAAATAATTTTCGGTCATTGTCTAAATGAAGAGGAAAAAAAGAAAAAATGTGAAAGGACAAGGCAGAGTTTATCTCACGAGTCAGGTTTATTCACATTCTCCAACATCAGCAATACAGGATAAGAGGAAGAAACCCAGGTGCAGGGTTATCTGGGAGAAACTCCCCGGGCAGCCGAAGTGGCTGCGCAAAAACTAGTTCAGCCGGGGAGGCTTCTAAATCCTCTTTAGGTGCAGAACGCAACCCCAATAAACCCCATGGTAGCCTGTCCACCCAATTTGCATCCGTAAGCGACGCTCTGAGAGCCGCTTTCAATGACCTGTGAAAACGTTCGCATAGCCCGTTAGCCTGCGGGTTGTACGCGGTTGTGCGGTGGATCGTTACCCCAAGGCTGCGGGCCATTGCTGACCAAAGTTCTGAAACAAATTGAGGGCCTCTGTCGGACGTAACGTCTGACGGGACTCCAAAACGCACTACCCATGCTGTTAAAAACACGCGCGCCACCTCCTCGGCTGTGGTTGACGCCAGTGGGACCACTTCCGGCCAGCGCGTGGTGCGGTCTACCATTGTCAGAAGGTGTGTGCTCCCCTGTGACGGCGGAAGTGGGCCTACGAGGTCCACATGAACATGATCGAACCTCTTAGCTGGGATGTGAAACGGCTCCAAGGGAGCCCTCGTGTGTCTGTGTACCTTGGCTTGTTGACAGGCCATGCAGGCTGTTGCCCACTCCTTAACTTGTTTGCACAGGCTCGGCCATACAAATTTCTCTCCCACCATTTTGACCGACGCGCGCACTCCCGGGTGCGCCAGAGAATGAATCGAGTCAAAAACGCGGCGGCGCCACAGCGGGTACCACCGGACGCGGTCGCCCAGTGGAGACGTCGCAGACTAGGGGGGGCATACCATCTTGCAGCACCCTGTTCTCCAGCCTTAACCCTGTTGGTCCAGACTGGAGCGCGCGCACGTCCGCATTGCTAACCTGATCCGCGGCCATGGCTGCATAATCTACCCCCACACAGACTGGAGCCGCCACGGCGCGTGAGAGGCAGTCTGCCACTACATTAAGTTTACCCGCCACATGCTGGATATCGGTAGTAAACTCTGAGATTGCGGCCAGCTGTCTCTGCTGCCGGCCTGACCACGGTTCTGAAACCTCGGCTATCGCGAAAGTCAGTGGCTTGTGATCAACGAATGCGGTGAAATGGCGTCCCTCCAGCCAGAACTGGAAGTGGCGAACGGCCAAGTGGAGAGCTAACAACTCCCTGTCGAATGCACTGTATTTTCGTTCACTATCGCGCAAGGTCTTGCTGAAAAAGGCGAGCGGTTGCCAAGCCCCGGCTACATGTTGCTCCACGACCGCCCCTATGGCCACATCTGACGCGTCAGTAGTGAGCGCTATGCGGACCGTTGGGTCTGGATGTGCTAACAATGCAGCGTTTGCCAGGGCTGTTTTGACTTCCGAGAATGCTTGCTCTCGCTCCGGAGACCATTCGATTTTATTTGTGGGTTTTTGTTTTTTTAGTGCGGCATATAATGGTTGCATGAGCTGCGCTGCGCGGGGAAGGAAACGGTTATAAAAATTCACCATTCCCAAAAACTCCTGTAACGCTGTGACCGTTTGTGGCTGGGGAAAATTTGTCACCGCGCGCACTTTGTCAGGCAGAGGAACCGCTCCTTCTGGAGAGACGCGCTGCCCCAAAAAATCAATCTGCGTCACCCCGAACTGACACTTCGCTGGGTTGATTATTAACCCGTGCTCACCCAACCTCTGGAAAACTGCCGTGAGGTGGTTTTCGTGTTCGTCTTCGGATGCGCTGGCTACCAAAATATCGTCCAGGTAGACTAACACGAAGGGGAGATCGCGCAACACCGCGTCCATCATGTGTTGGAACGTCTGCGCCGCGCCTTTAAGCCCGAATGGCATGCGCAAAAACTCGAATAGACCGAACGGAGTTATTACCGCTGTTTTGGGTATGTCCTCAGCGCATACTGGGACCTGGTGGTAACCGCGTACCAAGTCTATCTTAGAAAAAACACGCGCCCCCGCCAAATGAACTGAAAAATCTTGGATATGCGGGATTGGGTAGCGGTCGTGCGCTGTAGCGTTGTTCAACCTGCGGAAATCTCCGCAAGGTCGCCACGAGCCATCAGCTTTCGGGACCATGTGAAGCGGTGAAGCCCATGGGCTTTTCGAACGCCTGATGATGCCCAGCTTTTCCAGGTTGGCGAACTCCTCGCGCGCTATGGTCAGTTTAGCTGAATCCAAGCACCGGGCTTTTGCAAAAACGGGCAGTCCGGTGGTAGTAATAAAATGTTCCACCCCGTGTTTAGCCACGGCCGCCGAAAATGTTGGGACCGTGAGTGCTGGGAACTGAGTGAGCAGTGTGTGGAACTTACCACCTGCAGCTGTGACATTGGCTTGTGCTGTTGGTGGGGCCACTCGAGCTGTACAGGGAATAGAATAAAAAGAGAGTGCATTAACAACAAACCATGTGAGCACAGAAAATCAGCCCCTAACATATTGAAGTTCACTGCAGCTATGACGAAAGTCCACTCAAATGTACGGCCGTGTAGGGACAGAAGCAGAGTCCTATCACCAAAGGTCTTAATCGCCGAGCTGTTCGCTGCTGACACCCCGGGACCACTGGAAGGCGCCAGCCGGTCAGCGGAGGAAGGTGTGATGAAACTCAACTGGGAGCCTGTGTCCATGAGGAAATGCCTCCCCGAGCGCACATCCTTCAAGTAGAGCAGCTTGTTCTCCTCCCCGAGGGCCGCAGCTGCTACCGACCCCCGGTCTTGGCGTTTCCCGAGCGCTTGAAATGGCACGGTGGTATACATTTGCGCGCCTTCTTTGCAAAGCGGTGATGGTAGAAACAGAGGGTGTCTCCTCCGCGATCCTTGGCCCCCGCCGCTGCCGTCGTCGGTGGGTCTGCTACCGCCGTCTCTGGCCCCTCGCCGTCTCCAGCCGTCGCGCCGCACTCCGTCGCTGCTGTGGTGGCCGCGCGCTGTTTGCTGGCGTTGAGAATCCGGTGCGCCTCCTGGGCCAGCGCATGGAAGTCTCGCTGGGTCAACAACGGCGAACTGGCCAGGGTCGCTCTCATGGCCGACGGTAGGGTTCTCAGGAAAATGTGGGTGAAGAGGAAGTCGTCGCCGTCTGAGCCCCTCAACCTCAGCATGTCCTCCATCAGGTCAACGGGCGTGCCGTCTCCCAAGTCGTTCAGAGCCAGAAGTCTCTCTGCTCTCTCCTGGGCTGAGAAAGTAAAGCGCCAGATGAGCGCAGCTTTCAACGCGCCGTATTTCTTGTCGGCCGGTGGCTTCAACAAAAGGCTCTGCACATGCCGAGCCGTGCAGTTGTCGAGCTTGGCGATTACATGGTAGAATTTCGTCTCATCTACCGTTATCCCCCGGAGGGCGAACTGTGCTTCGACCAAGAGGAACCAGGAGCACGGATTGTCTCGCCAAAAGTCCGGTAGCTGGACGGTAGCGGCATACACCTGGCTGGGAGCTCCTGATCCGGCTGGTTCGGGGGAATTTCTTTCACTCATCGTCTTAGGGTCACCAGTGTGGAAATGTGAAAGGACGAGGCAGAGTTTATCTCACGAGTCGGGTTTATTCACATTCTCCAACATCAGCAATACAGGAAAAGAGGAAGAAACCCAGACCTTCATCCCTTTTTATACCCCAGGAGCTTCAAAGCTCCAGTCACATTGCGTTTAATCCCCAGTAACAATGCATCCCCTTCAGATCTTATCACCCCCACCCAAAGTCACTGGCAGCCAGGAAATCCCCCACGGCCATCTCTTTGTATACCAAAAACCACATTTCACATCCTCCTGCTATCTCTGAGGAGGCTCAGCCCTTTGTTCGTCTGAGACGTGAAGCATACAGTAAGCATACAGTGATATACATATGAAGCATAAGGTGAAATACGCTTGTGCATATGAAACCCAAATATGTGTCCCACAATAGAATAATAAAAATTTAACCATCACCCATATGAACAGTGCAAATTTACAATAATTTACATCAGAAAAGTTGAACATTGACTTGAAAATAATGTAGCAAATTTGTGAGAAAATGTTTGAAAATCTATGAGAAATAGGGAACAAATTTACAAGAAAAAAGTTGTAAATTTGGTAATTACTGTTGCATTATGGTTAAAGTGTGGGAATGACTTTGTATAGTGGGGTCTCTCGCAGTGGCTTCTCTGCCTCACCAAGTCTGGTGGGGCACAACAAACACTAACATGTAATCTATTTGCTCCATGAATGTAAATGCAAATGCACCTCCTCAAATCATCAGCACACAATAACGTAACAGGCCGAGCAGAAGCCGCAACAGCAATAATGACGTTCACCGATCTGCTATTGCCTTGTTAAACAGTAATAAATCACAAATCCAAACTTAACCAGTTAATTCACATTTCTAACATCCAAAGTAATATTTCAAAACAGGTGAACCCAAGATTCTTAACTTAGAGTCAGAGCAGCCTTGCATAATGTAAAATAGACCCACTAGTGACATTGACTTGAAAAGGCTGCACGTTGATCTTTCATTTAGGCAAACTTGTCTGTCACTTTTTTGTCAAGAGTCCACCAATCAGTGAATGAATTTGTTTTCAGCTGATGACACAGCAAGTGCATTTATCCTCTGCTGTCCCATGGTGTTGCCTGTAAATGTCTTAGTACTTTTCAGTGTTGAGAAGTTTCTCTGTGACTCAGCGGTGGTCATGGGTGTTGTGGTGTTTTCCACATGAGAACTGCTGCTTTCATGCTTCGCCAGTTGATCAGAAAGATTCTTCAGATCCGCTTGCCAACAAGCAGAAAATTGACTTGTTGGCAACACTTCCAGGTAGCCATGTTTTTCTTCTGAACCACTCTGAGTTTAAAGAGCAGTTTTTGTTTTTTGCAGACACACACAACTTCCGACGTCTTAGTTTTGAATCCAGTTTGGATCACATTTGGAAAAGACTGCTGTATGAACATTTAAATAAGCTGTAATACTTTTATGTACAAAGGTATTGGCAACAACTCTAAATGAATTCAGGTAAGGAGATCTTAATGCATCAGCTTTCTAAGATGTTTGGACAATTCTATGCTTCCAAGTTTGTGGGAACAGTTTGGGGAAGGCCCGTTACTGTCCCAGTGAACAATGGGAGGTCCATAAAAGCATGGTTGGATGAGTCTGGTGTGGAAGAACATGACTCACCCACACAGATCCCTGACCTCAACCCCATCCAACACTTTTGGGATGAACTAGAATGGAGACTAGAGCCACACCCTCTGGTACAACATCAGTACCTGACCTAACAAATGTATGAACGAGAAAAAATTCCCACAGACACACTCCACAATCTTGTAGAAAGCCTTCTCTGAAGAGTGGAAGCTGTTATAACTACAAAGGGGGACCAACTCCATACTAATGCCTTTGGATTTAGAATGAGATGTCTTAAAAATGATATGGACTTCACCAAAAACCTTTGTCCATATCGTGTATTCTAAAAAATACTTGTGTAAGCTACCTCCCAGACTCTGTGAACTACAATTAACCCCCCACTGCAGCCTGACTGATGCCTATCTGTCAGAGCCTGAAAATCAAACATCCTCTTCCCAATGGCTTCCTCCCTCTGGACTCTGGATGGTGATATGTGCCCAGTTCACCGTGGGAAAGGTCACCTCCTCCCCTTGGTGCAGGGTCTTTAATGAACTATCTAATGAAAGGTTTTTGAGATTCTGCTCTGTTATGGAGAAGAAGAGCCACCCTGAAATTTATCAGTCAACGCTGCAAAAAACAGCAACTCATCCTTCAAAATGCCATGATCTGGTAAACAAGAGGTGACTCAGTTCTTAATGGTCATCCACAGAGAAGGTTTGCGTTATTTTTACCAAAACAAACTTTCATTTTAAGTCATCTAATCTCTATAAAAGTGCAGCAAAACACCAGAAAGTAACGCTATAACTGTGCAATTGTGCATACAGTATTTATCCCCCTACTTTTGTTTTTCCATACAGTTTTATAGAACATCACTTAATCCACCACTGACGTATCACAAGTGAGGAGTCTAATCAGTGAGTGTAGAAGGGTGTGTGTTCCTGACTCATATGTAATGGGAAGACGCAGCTGGTTAGAATTAAAGGCCCACTGACACACAGCGAAGGGAAAAATCCAACGGTCCAAAACGAGATGAAAATACTGCTGTGGAGGGAGCAGCACTAAAAATACCAGGCAGGGCTGCAATTAGTGGTGTGTGTGCTGAGCAGCTGCTGCGGTTCTGAACGCTAAGTGTCTCTAATTACTACAGTGTGTATGTGTGTATGTGCTGATATGAGCACGCCCAACCCATCAAGGGTGTCCTGTCCTTAGTATCTCTATTTACCGTGGATTCAAGCCGTGTGTCCACCAAACCTCGCTGACCAAAGGCTGGCTCGTGTCCCAGCAGGGTTCCACGAGGACATACGCAGAATCTGATGTGGAGGGAGTGTGTTTGCCTGATCACCTCTGCCTTTACAGATCCTTTATAGGGATACTACAGCTGCATTTTTTCCACCAACTGTATAATTTAGATTAACTCAGCCTTTCAAAACAGTGGACAGTGCACAAGAGAGGTGAAGGAAACCGTGCACGTAAGGTGGAATGGATTTAGATTAGTTTCAGGGGTATTTTGGACTTTGATGTTTGCAGATGACATTGTGATTTGCAGTGAGAGCAGGGAGCAGGTGGAAGAGAACCTGGAGAGGTGGAGGTATGCACTGGAGAGAAGAGGAATGAAAGTCAGTGGAAGCAAAACAGAATACGTGTGTGAATGAGAGGGAGGCAGGTGTAATAGTGAAGATGCAAGGAGTAGAGGTGGTAAAGGCAGAGGAGTTTAAATACCTGGGGTCAACCATCCAAAGCAATGGACAGCACACAAGAGAGGTGAAGAAGAGAGAGTGCAGGCAGGGTGAAACGCATGGAGAATGGTGTCACAAGTTAACTGTGACAGAAAAGCTTGCATCAACACTGGTTATCTATGAGGCATAAAGCATTTATAACATAAATATTGACAACTCAAACTATTTATAAATCCTTTATCAGAACAGTCTGTAAAGTGATCCAAAACAGAAAAACTTGTCTGAAGGAGAAGGAACTTCCCTCTGGTTCAATTGGCAACAGCTGTTGATGTGCTGTTTAACAAGGTCCCTCATCACACCTGGCTGTGACACGAGAGGTGTGATGAGGATGCAAACATCAATGGTGAGTGTCTCCTTTAGCTGGGATATAATCCTAGTGAGCTGTGCACTTCAGTTCTTGTCAAAAAAGAAAGAGAAATTGTCAAAGGTGATGAATAGCCAGTCACAGGATGCTTTGTTAGTCGGTGGCTGAAGTTGCTCAATAGGATAATTAAAGATAATATTAATACTTCTTGCATCTCGTAAATAAACCACTCCCCTGTTAGGTTGTCAAATTATTATCCTGCTACTCTCTAACATCTACAAATAGACCACATACAGTGTGAAATCAGAAGGCCATTCTTTCTGCAGAGCTCTGCTAATACACAGAAATGTGTCTGCAGTGGAGCAGGAGCGTGACCTCCTGCAGCCTCGTCCGTACTGGAAGGAGTTCCGCTTCGACCTGACCCCCCTCCCTCAGGGTGAGACAGTGACAGCAGCAGAGTTTCGGATCTATAAGACACTGACGGTGGGCCAGAGGGCAAACCGAACACTCCACATCTCCGTCTACGAGATCCAGAGAGAGAACAGACACAGGTTTCCCCTTACTCTTTTTCACCCTTTATATTCAACTACATAATACTTAATTTACCAGAGTCAGTATAAGACTGCTTTATCCATCTACATCTAAAGAAATATGAGCAAAATAATGTAACTACATCTGAACAAGTTGTTTACAGATTCTTCCTTCCTCAGAGAACCAGAGCTGGTGCTGCTGGACATGCAGTCAGTGCCTGCAGGACAGGAGGGCTGGCTGGCATTTGATGTCACCTCAGCCTCCAACCACTGGCTGCTCCACCCTCGGAGCAACCTGGGCATACGACTGTATGTGGAGACCGAGGAAGGTGGGTGCACAGAAGAAAAAAATCTATACAGAAATACAGGCACTGGGAGCAGTGACTAAATTTAAGCAGTGCCTAAAGAAATGAGGAGCATGACTGTTTTTCACCTTCTGGAAGGAAAAACATACAGAAATGCTCATGCAAAGATAGCAGAAGTGTGATATACTAGAAGAACCACAGACTGGTAAAGTCATGTTGAAAACTAGACAGGAAGTTTAAGTTTTATGTCACATAGAGTGGATATAAAAAGTCTACACACCCCTGTTCAAATGCCAGGTTTTTGTGATGTAAAAAAATGAGACCAAGATAAATCATTTCAAAACTTTTTCTGCCATTAATGTGACCTATAACCTGTACGACCCAATTGGAAAAACAAACTGAAATCTTTTGAGGGGAAAAATAAAAAACAAAAAACTTACAATAACCTGTTTGCATAAATATGCACACCCTGTTATAACTGGGTATGTGGCTGTGTTCAGAATTAACCAATCATATTCAAACTCATGTTAAATGGGAGTCAGCACACACCTGCCACCATTTAAAGTGCCTCTGATTAACCCCAAATAAAGTTCAGCCATCCTAGTAGGCTTTTCCTAATATTTTTGTAGTCACATCTTACAGCACAAACCATGGTCCGCAGAGAGCTTCCAAAGCATCAGAGGGATCTCATTGTTCAAAGGTACCAGTCAGAAGAAGGGTACAAAAGAATTTTCAAGGCATTAAATATGCCATGGAACACAGTGAAAACAGTCATCATCAAGTGGAGAAAATATGGCACAACAGCGACATTACCAAGAACTGGACATCCCTCCAAAATTGATGAAAAGACGAGAAGAAAACTGGTCAGGGAGGCTGCCAAGAGGCTGACAGCAACATTGAAGGAACTGCAGGAATTTCTAGCAAGTACTGGGCTGTTTAGTACATGTGACAGCAATCTCCCATCTAGGGTGGCAAGACGGAAGCCTTATCTTATGAAGAAAAACATCCAAGCCAGGTTTCATTTTGCAAAAACACATTTGAAATCTCCCAAAACGCATGTGGGAAAATGTGTTATGGTCCGATGAAACCAAGGTTGAACTTTTTGGCCATAATTTCAAAAGATATACAGTATTTGGCGCAAAAACAACACTGTTCATCACCAAAAGAACACCATACCTGCAGTGAACCATGGTGGTGGCAGCATCATGTTTTGGGGCTGTTTTTCTTCAGCTGGAACTGGGGCCTTAGTCAAGGTGGAGGGAATTATGAACAGTTCTAAATACCAGTCAGTGTTGGCAAAAAACCTCCAGGCTTCTGCCAGAACGCTGATGATGAAGAGAAATGTCATTTTTCAGCACCACAATGACCCAAAGCACACATCCAAATCAACAAAAGAATGGCTTTACCAGAAGAAGATTAAGATTTTGGAATGGCCCAGCCAGAGTCCAGATTTGAATCTGATTGAACATCTGTAGGGTGATCTGAAGAGGGCTGTGCTCAGGAGATGCCCTCACAATCTGACAGATTTGGAACATTTTTGCAAAGAAGAGTGTGCAAATATTGTCACATCAAGATGTGCCACGCTGATAGACTCCTACCCAAAAACACTGAGTGCTGTAATAAAAGCCAAAGGTGCTGCAACAAAGTATTAGTATAAGGGTGTGCATATTTATGAAAACAGGTTATTGTAAGTTTTTTATTTTTCCTCTTAAAAGATTTCAGTTTGTTTTTCAGTTGGGTTGTACAGGTTATAGGTCACATTAATGATGGAAAAAGCTTTGAAATGATTTATCTTGGTCTCATTTTTTTACATCACGAAAACCTGGCATTTGAACAGGGGTATGTAGACTTTATATCCACTGTACTTGTGAGATGAGATCCAACTACTAAATGAATCACGTAAGTCAGTTGTTTCTCCAACAATACATTACTGAAGTGAGTGTAGATGCCATCAGTCAAATTCAGTCCAATCCCTGACAGCTCTGGTTAAAAAATGAAAAAGAAAAGCTGCCTTTTTAAGGCTGTTAAAAAAGGAGGCTGTCATGATCTGGGCATGGTCTGGGATCATGCCCAAGCATTATATTCATTTTGGTTTCACTATGTTTATCCCCTGTTATTATTATTATCATTATAGAAAATACATCATTGATCATGTATGCATTGGTGTTTATGCTGGTAGAACTTGATGCTTCCTGACGGTCTTAGATTTATTTATTTATTGACACCATCTTACAGTGGGGCAAAAAAGTATTTAGTCAGCCACCAACTGTGCAAGTTCTCCCGCTTAAAAGATGAGAGAGGTCTCCAATTTCCATCATAGGTATACCTCAACTATAAGAGACAATTTTTCCTTTTCTTTTTCCTTTGAAAGACAAAAGTAAAATAGAAAGATGTCTTTACCTTCTTTACATGTTTCAACTGCACTGCAGCCTTCATCAGAAGAGTCAGCTGATTGCTGCCAGGTGACATTTATCAGCTGATTTTCGTAGGCGGGGCCAGCTCAGCAGATCTGTCAGATCCACCGAGCCGGCCCCGCCTCCCAAGCATCCAAAGGATCATGAAAAAATACAAAATAAACACAGCAGTCAAACCACACAAAAAATTAAGACAGTTATTAGTACACCCCAAGGACAGAATAGAACAAGACAATAAATGCAATGTATTATATGAAATATCATGCAGATCATGTAACAAAACCTACATTGGAGAAACCGGAAGATTATTCACCACAAGAAAAAAAGAACACCAAAAGGAATGTGAGAAGGAAACGCAAGGACGACTCACAAGATCACAAAAAGAAAAAGCAGAACAAGAAACATTAAAATCAGCTATATCGGACCACTGCAAAAGAAATAATCACATCATGGACTGGGACAACACAAAAATTATTGGATCGGAGAGCAACAGACACAAACGTTGGATCAAGGAGGCCATAGAGATCAGGAAGCGGGGAAAAGACACCATGAACCGAGATGAGGGGGCCTTTATGCTTTCTCACACCTGGGACCACATTCTCCAGAGACCATCTGACGGCAGGAGGCGGGGCCGGCTCGGTGGATCTGACAGATCTGCTGAGCTGGCCCCGCCTACGAAAATCAGCTGATAAATGTCACCTGGCAGCAATCAGCTGACTCTTCTGATGAAGGCTGCAGTGCAGTTGAAACATGTAAAGAAGGTAAAGACATCTTTCTATTTTACTTTTGTCTTTCAAAGGAAAAAGAAAAGGAAAAATAATTGAAAGAAGACAAAATGAACCTGTTTGACGTATAAGAGACAAAATGAGAAAAAAAAAAAATCCAGAAAATCACATTGTCTGATTTTTAAAGAATTTATTTGCAAATTATGGTGAAAAATATGTATTTGGTCAATAACAAAAGTACATCTCAATACTTTGTTATATACCCTTTGTTGGCAATGACAGAGGTCAAACGTTTTCTGTAAGTCTTCACAAGGTTTTCACACACTGTTGCTGGTATTTTGGCCCATTCCTCCATGCAGATCTCCTCTAGAGCAGTGATGTTTTGGGGCTGTTGCTGGGCAACACAGACTTTCAACTCCCTCCAAAGATTTTCTATGGGGTTGAGATCTGGAGACTGGCTAGTCCACTCCAGGACCTTGAAATGCTTCTTACGAAGTCACTCCTTCGTTGCCCGGGCGGTGTGCTTGGGATCATTGTCATGCTGAAAGACCCAGCCACGTTTCATCTTCAATGCCCTTGCTGATGGAAGGAGGTTTTCACTCAAAATCTCACGATACATGGCCCCATTCATTCTTTCCTTTACACGGATCAGTCGTCCTGGTCCCTTTGCAGAAAAACAGCCCCAAAGGATGATGTTTCCATCCCCATGCTTCACAGTAGGTATGGTGTTCTTTGGATGCAACTCAGCATTCTTTCTCCTCCAAACACGACAAGTTGAGTTTTTACCAAAAAGTTCTATTTTGGTTTCATCTGACCATATGACATTCTCCCAATCCTCTTCTGGATCATCCAAATGCTCTGTAGCAAATTTTCAGACCGGCCTGGACATGTACTGGCTTAAGCAGGGGGACACG
The DNA here is from genome assembly GCA_020510985.1 of Pholidichthys leucotaenia. Taxonomy (NCBI): domain Eukaryota; kingdom Metazoa; phylum Chordata; class Actinopteri; order Cichliformes; family Pholidichthyidae; genus Pholidichthys; species Pholidichthys leucotaenia. The sequence continues at coordinate 55,096,141 of CM035839.1, read as the reverse complement.
TCTGGCACTGCAGGATTTGAGTCCCTGGCAGCGTAGTGTGTTACTGATGGTAGCCTTTGTTACTTTGGTCCCAGCTCTCTGCAGGTCATTCACTAGGTCCCCCGGTGTGGTTCTGGGATTTTTGCTCACCGTTCTCGTGATCATTTTGACCCCACGGGGTGAGATCTTGCATGGAGCCCCAGATCGAGGGAGATTATCAGTGGTCTTGTATGTCTTCCATTTTCTAATAATTGCTCCCACAGTTGATTTCTTCACACCAAGCTGCTTACCTATTGCAGATTCAGTCTTCCCAGCCTGGTGCAGGTCTACAATTTTGTTTCTGGTGTCCTTTGACAGCTCTTCGGTCTTGGCCATAGTGGAGTTTGGAGTCTGACTGTTTGAGGTTGTGGACAGGTGTCTTTTATACTGATAACGAGTTCAAACAGGTGCCATTAATACAGGTAACGAGTGGAGGACAGAGGAGCCTCTTAAAGAAGAAGTTACAGGTCTGTGAGAGCCAGAAATCTTGCTTGTTTGTAGGTGACCAAATACTTATTTTACTGAGGAATTTACCAATTAATTCATTAAAAATCCTTCAATGTGATTTTCTGGATTTTTTTTTTCTCATTTTGTCTCTCATAGTTGAGGTATACCTATGATGAAAATTGGAGACCTCTCTCATCTTTTAAGTGGGAGAACTTGCACAATTGGTGGCTGACTAAATACTTTTTTGCCCCACTGTATATACTTTATTGATCCCCCTAGGGAAATTCAGGGCATCCACAGTACAGCGCCAATCCCTTCACCATTCACAAACAGGCGCGCGCACACACACAGCAGAATGACCCATTTGGCTGCAACTGTTGCATCAGTGTTTCCCATTTGTCTGTAAATATTTAAATAAAAATGATTTGTTTTGTCATTTGGGCTTTTGTCGTTTAGTCAAAGCGTACATATGTGTCCACATATGATATGCAGCTGATTTGGTCATTCCGCTCCACAATGAAGCAGCAATCGGGACTGCCATCTATCACTGACCGGGCAGGCTGGGTGTGCCTTCCCGCAAACGATTGTGGAGTGCCCAGTTGGAGACCAGTGTTGGAGAAGGCGCAGCTGAACCAACGGATCGCAGTCCTTCACAGGGAGCCAAGTCCAGCCTGCCCCTTTAATAGGAGCCTCGGCTGCTGCTTTACCCATGTGCCAATGATGTCCTTTGCGGCATCACGGGTCCCCCCCACCCCACACCCCTTGTGTTCTCCTTGCCGAATTATCCATTAGACCTATGCAATCACAGCAACTTTATGGTATAATTTTTTAAGCATTAAATCTTAAGTATTCTCTTTTTCTAGTCAAATTTGTTGCTTTTCACTTTCTTCTTTTGCTCACGGACCGCTGTGGTTACTGATGCCATAATGCCGCATATTATCCAATCAGTACGGAGTCAGTCCAAAACCCTGCCCACACTTCTAGAAGCCTGGGCATGAGTCAGAGCGGTGGCTATACTTTTATTGATAAGAATTACATATTTTGACTGAGCGACTCCATACTCCGGGATGCACACCCTCGTAACCTCAGCAAAGCACTTATAAAATCTTCGTTTGCGAAGCGCTGTGGTAACTGACAGGTCATGATGCCGCGTATTATCTAATCAGCATGGTCGTGATACCATGTGTTATCCAATCAGCATGGCCATGATGCCGTGTATTATCCAATCAGCATGGCCGTGGTGCCTTGTATTATCCAAGCAGCGTGGAGTCTATCCAAAACCCCACCAACACTTCCTGAAGCCAGGGCATGAAGAGACAAACTAGTGAAAGAGCGGTGGCTAAACTTTTATTGATAAAAATTACAGATTTTGACTGAGCGACTCTATACTCGGGGATGCACACCCTCGTAACTTCAGCAAAGCACTTATAAAATCTGAGGTCAGTCTGAGTAACTGTTCAAGAGATATGCGTGAAACAGACAGAGATTTTGTGCATTTATAGATAGATGTTGTTCTGGTCACAATTATTTATTTTACTAATAATTATTAATACTTTTGAATTTATGTCTGTATTTAAGTGTTGTTTTAGTCTCTTAGTTAACTGTCTAGTGTTTTATCCACAAATTATCTTATTATTTATCAGTGATTGTTTTATTTTTTTATCATCCTGTCCAAGCTGCACGGTGGCGCAGTGGTTAGCACCGCGGCAGCACAGTTTTACCCTCGGCCGGGGGATCGCGGGGATCATGAGATCGTGGGTTCGATCCCTGCCCCCAGCCAACAGTGATCTGTGTGGAGTTTGCATGTTCTCCCCGTGTTTGCGTGGGTTTACTCCGGGATTTCTCCGGTTTCCTCCCACACGCCAAAAACATGCAGGTTAGGGAGTTAAGGGGCGCTTGCGCACGCAGCGACCGGCAGCTGGTGGCTTGTCACCGGACTGCAGAACAAATCTACCTACGGGTACAAAATAAGTCCAAAAAAAAAAAAAAAAGCTTCAGCGTTTCCTCATAGAGAGTCCTCCCACAGGGAATTATGTCTGTTTTCTGGCTGCAGGGTGCTAGCCTGTGATTGCCTTGGTCTACCCAGCTGAGGGGATTGTACACTGCAGCGCCACGCCTGCGGTGTCAACCCCTTGGACTGTGTTATGTTCAGAAACCGGAATGACCAACGGGAGAGTACAGCTTGTTCAGAACACAAACTTTATTACAATAGTTTTTAGCATACAATGCAGTTGGTTATGGCTGTTTGATGCTATCGCTATTAGAGACAAGAGAGACCCCTAAGATGGCTGACCTTCTCCTTATAACCATCTGGCATGACAACGTCACCCCATGGCTGCGTCACCACGCTGGCGCTAGTTAACCCCCTGTTTATTTATTTATTTATTTATTTAGCGAATGCAAAGTCCTTAAGCCAAGCAGTTGCCTCCTGGTTTGCTGTATGGAGGGTGTGTAATCCTCCTTCCAGTCTTTGGAGCGGGCAAGCCTCTATGATGTGTTCCATTGTTTGCTCCTCTCCACATGCGCACAGTGGGCTAGGGCTACTGCCCCATCTGTGAAGGCTGGCCAAGCAGGGGCCATGTCCAGTCCTGAAGCGATTGAGTGTAGACCACTGTCTCCTTGGGAGGTTGGTGCCCGGGACCTGTTGGTTGGGGTTTATCACCAGCTGTTTGTTTGGGACCTCCTTGGTCTCCCATTCCTCTTGCCAAGCTGTCTGGATGGTAAAGTCAACTGGGGGAGGGTTTTTCCAAATCGGCCGTCTGGATGAAAGTCGGGCAGTGGGTGGGGTGTAGATATCTGCATGGATTGGTAAGTGAGGAGAATCTTTAACTTTTTGGAGCATCCTTTGAGTTAATGTTGCTCGCCGGATGTGTGGAGGGGCTATGTTTGACAGTACAGAGAGCCAGGGGAGTGGTGTTGAGCGGATTGTTCCAGTTATAGTTCTCATGGTTGAGTTGAGCTGGGTGTCTACATGGTGTGTGTAAGATGACCTGGACCAGACAGGGGCACAATATTCTGCTACAGAGTATGAAAGGGCCAGTGCTGAGGTGCGCAGGGTGGAGACTGCCGCCCCCCATTTTGCACCAGCGAGCTTGCAGAGCAGGTTGTTTCGTACCTTCACCTTAGCAGCCGTCCCCTTTAGATGTTCCTTGAAGGATAAGGTCCTATCAAGGGTCACTCCAAGATAAGTTGGATTTGGGGCATGCTTAAGCTTGAGTCCGCTCAGGTGGATGTTTAGTTCTCTGGCAGCTTTTGCATTGTGGAGATGGAATACACTGGAGACGGTTTTTGCTGGGCTTGGTTTTAGGCGCCAGATTTTGCAGAACTGGTCCAGTTTGGCAAGATCGTCCGTGAGCACCCGTTCCAGTGGTTCAAAGTCTGGTGCTTGGAATGCCAAACAAATGTCGTCTGCATAGATGAATTTGCGGGATTTTGTAGTAGGCAGGTCGTTTATGTAGAGGTTGAACAGAGTTGGAGCTAGAACTGAGCCTTGTGGGAGTCCGTTTTTCTGCATTCTCCATGCACTTGTGTTCTGACTGAGGTGGACTCTGAACCTTCGGTTGGTCAGCAGGGTTTTTATAATTGCTGTTGCCCAAGTAGGGATCGCCTTTATAAGTTTCAGGAGGAGGCCTTTGTGCCAGACCGTATCATAGGCGGCTGTAAGATCGAGAAACACAGCCCCTGTCTTCAGTCTGCTCTCGAAGCCATTTTCGATGAAGGTGGTTAGGGCCAGTACTTGTTCTCCTGTACTGCGGTCCTTGCAGAAACCTGCTTGATCCACACTTAGAATATCCTCTATTTCTGGGGAAATGCGTTGCAGTATTAGGCGCTCCATGATTTTGTAAGGAACGCTGAGTAGGGAGATTGGGCGGTAGCTTGCTGGTAGTTTGTGGTCTTTGCCAGGTTTTGGGATGGCAATGACCTTTGCTGTCCGCCATTTCTTTGGGATCGAGTTTGTTTGTGTGATCCTTGTGTAGAATTGTGTCAACCAGGTTAGGGCTCGGGGGCCAAGATTTTTCATGAATTCTGGGAAGATGTTATCGTATCCTGCTGCCTTTCCACATTTCAGGCCCTGTAGGACTTTCTCCAGTTCAGCAGCCTTGAAGGGTTCAGGGTTCGTTTCCTCTACAGGCATTTTTTGGTGTTTTTTTAGCTCAGTTGTAACTGCTCTTCTGGTGTCTTTGTCTTGGGGTGCTTTGGCGATAGTCAGTAGGTGGGATGCAACTTGGTTGGGTGTGACGGATGCTCGGCTTTGGCTAGGGGGCTTCTGTGCAGCTCCTAGGCGACGGATGAGGCTCCAACATTTCCTGCTAGAGTGGGTAAAGCTCCGGTCAGCAACTGTCTCCTCCCATTTCTTTCGCCGGGCTGTATTTAGCGATTCAATGAGATGGTCTGCTATCTCTGGGTCCCCTGATGTTTGATAGGATTGTAGGAGGGCAGCACTTTCTCCGTCCAAACATGGGACATAGAGGGGTCGGTAGCCTCGTGGGATTGCCACCCCCTGTAGTCACACACTACATTCACCTCCCCCCACCTTCCTGGAAAAACAGAAAACACATGCAGTCAAATCAACCCTCCCCAATTTGGTACATAATGAAACATAGAACTACTTAGGGCTAGCAGGTAGACCACCACGTAGCCCAGGGCGGCTGAGTGGGTTATTCTGCCACTATCTGTTGGCAGCTGTGCCCCTAGCTAAACAGTCCTCTATTTTCTGAGGAGGGCAGTTCAGTCAGAGGGACAATGAGGTGAGCTTGTAGTGGACGTGCCCCTGTAGTTGCAGCAGGCCCCGGTGCCATTCTGCTGGAGCTGCGGGACGCTCATCAACGATGTCCCAGCCGGGATCCCACACCAGCTGTGTTGGCTCCAGTGCTGTGTCTTGATCCGCGGCAGTTGCTCTCACCTTCCGCAGATGGCTGACCTGCCATCTCAATCCATCCACCATCTGAACGGCAGCTGGTCTCAGCTGTGCAGCGATCTTCATAGGTGTTGGTGCTGGTGACGATGTTAAGGCCGACTGTGGGCCTGGTTGCTTGGCTCCGCGGACCTGAACCCAGTTCATCACTGTGCGTGGCGCTCAGTTCGGATGCATTCCGCATCGTGGTTGTGATGTTATGACTCTCATGTCTGCTGTGGGGGATCCATCAGGTTCTGTTACATCCTGTTGGGTCACGGACTCTTCATCCTGCATCTTTGCAGCGGCTTCTGGGGGTCGGTGCCGATCATGGATTCGGAAGACGTCTGGTGACTCTATTGCTTTCTGTATGATCACAGACTCTTTGTCCAGCTGCTCAGCGGCGGCTCCTGTAAGTTGGTGCTGTGTGTGGATTCGGAAGTAGTCTGGTTCCTTCTCTCTCTCACCTGGTGCTGGTTGAGGTCGGGGTGATGTGTCACTGTTATTGGTAACGGGATGCGCGCCGGGCCTTCTTCGGTCACCGGGGTCCCATTTCTCTGCGAACTCCCTCTCCTGCAGTTCCACGGTGGCTGTCTGAAGCTCACACCGGGCAAGGATCGCAGGTGAGTCTGGTTTGTTCTCCCTTTTTCCCAGGAAGTCTGGATGTGGTGACATGTTGTTGTTGCCATTAGTAGAACCTGTGCTGTGTTGTTGTGTCCTGGGGTTCCTGATAGATGTGGGCTCCCTCTCCTGCAACTCCACAGCGGCTTCTGGAGGTTCATGCTGGGCAAGGACCTGAGGCGAGTCCGGTTGCTGCTCTCCCTCCATGTTGTGTTCGTTCTCTGTGTTGTATCCACTCTCTGTGCTGCAGTCACTCTCTGGGCTGTGCTCTCCAGCTGCACTCACATCCGCAAAGTCACACTCTTCCTCCTGTAATGAGGCTGCAACGCGAGAATGCTCGTGCTGCACGGGGACCAGCTCCAGGTTCTGTGTGGCTGCAGACCGGGGCTCCAGTGGCTGCTCCGGTTCTGCTGGGCTCTGTTCGGTTTGTGGTGCAAGGCAGGGGGTGACTATGTCCACATCTGATTGTAATGGACCTGGACCGTTGTTGGTCTGTCGGGGGACTGTGAAGGAGAACAAATCCCATCCGATAACATTATCGCCATGGTGTGTCATCTGGAACCGGAATGCTGGGATTGTTCTGTCACTGTATTGCACTGCGAAGGAGACGTTTCTGCCGGGTATGGAGCATCCGTCGTCCGGGAGTTCCAACACATCAGGTCACCGGGGAGTCAGCCTCCTCACTGTGGCCTTGCTTACCAGGGACCATGAGGCAGTGGTGGCCACCATCATTGATACACTGATGCCGTCCAGCTTCACCACACACTGCAGTCCTGACTAGCCTTTGGGGCGCACAATGTCGATGACTTCTCCGTCAGACGTGGGGTCAACGGGCCCAGCTTTGTCGCTGTTGGCAAAACCTAATATGCCATGGCAACATGTTGTCCAGTGTGGCGAAGTAGCTAGCTAGCAGCTCAACTAAATCAGCGAATGAGTCCGTTGGTCCTAGCGTGTGTACCTTCTATGCCCAGATAGTGAATTAACAGATTGTTTCTTTACCTCATCTATCTCGTCCAGGCCAAACGCTAATATGTAGGTGGTGAAAGCCTCAAACCAGCATGGCCACGGGATGGGCGGCTCACTGGGGTTTTCCAGAAATGGCTGTAGTGGCCTCATGCACACTTCCATGGTTTAACTCTCATCGCCAAATGTTATGTTTGGAAACCGGAATGACCAATGGAGAGTACAGCTGGTTCAGAACACAAACTTTATTACAACAAATAGTTATCAGCATACACGTCAGTCAGTTATGGCTGTTTGATGCTATCGCTGTGAGAGACAAGAGAGAGCCCTAAGATGGCTGACCCTCTCCTGATAACCGTCCAGCGTGATGATGTCGCTCTATGGCTGCGTCACCATGCCAGTGCTAGTTAACCCCCTGTAGTCACACACTACAGACTGGACTTGGGCAGTCTCAGAGTTGGTGTCCCTGTAGCTGTGGACTTGGCCCTTTCCCTGCTGGTGATGGCTCCCTAGTGATGGTGCTTCCTCACTTGGATCCCCGGTGCACAGTCATAAGTCTCACATGAGACAAAAGTTTGTGTGTGTGTCTCTGTATGGCGAAGTTAACTGTGTTTTATTTTAATATGTGAAGCACTTTGTGTTACAACTTTTGTATGAAAAGTGCTGTACAAATAAAACTTTGATTGATTAATGTCTTTTGTGTTCCCCCTGGCTCCTCTGTGGTTGTCCTTTGTGTTCCCCCCGGTCTCTAGTAATTATGTGTAGTTCCTGTTATTATTATTGTCCTTTGTGTTCCCTGGTCTCTAGTCATTGTGTGTTGATGTCTCGTGTCTACCCCCTGTTCTTGTTTACCTATTCTTCCCAGTCCCTCATGGTTCCCTTACCTATAGCCCCTTTCTCTGGTGTTACCGTTTAGCCCTTGATTGTCCCCACCTGTCTGGCGTTTGTGATTACAGTGATCCCTCACTTATCGTGGTTAATGGGTTCCAGAACCGACCGCGAAAAGTGAAAAACCGCGAAGTAGCGTCACCCCTAATGACGCCATCCATAAATAATACGTACGTTCATTCTCCCACTCTCTCTCTCTCATATGATCCGTGTGTGTGTGTGTGTACGTGTACATACATACATAGATGTAAACAAAGTGTACATAAATATGTTTTTAGAACTCTTTTATTCTTATAACAAGATACGTAACTCAAGATGAAAATGATTTACTGCACAGGTTAATGAGAGCTTTACTGCTCCTCAGGTGACGCCTCACCGTGAGGTGCTGGAGGCTCAGGATCATCGAGGGCAGCTTCCGATAGAGCTGAAGCTGCAGGAGGCGGCGTAGTGGCTCGACGGGAAGACTATTTCGCACAAAATGGCACAAGAGAACAGCAAAAAGTTCCACGCGGCGAGACTAAGTAACACGAGCGATAAAAAGCAATGAATGCGGTCTTCCTTCCCTTCATGGGTGCTTGGCAGGGAGAGGAGGTGGGTGAGACGTCTCGGCCAATCAGCTTGCAGGGTGAAACGTCTCGGCCAATCAGCTTGCGAGATTTCCGAGCCGAGCAAACACGAGAACAGCGAACAGAGAGTTGTGCTGCTCTCTGTGTTGACACCTGATGGTCTAATGTAGTCTCCCTGCCTTCTGCTAGCGCCCGCCCATTATTTCTCAATTTTGAATTTTTGATGAATATTTTTGAAAAATCCGCGATGCACTGAGGGCGTGAAAGGTGAAGCGCGAAGTAGCGAGGGATCACTGTATTAGTTTCTCTCTATATGTCAGTCTCTGTTTGTGTTCCTTGTGGTGTCGTTGTCATGTGTTGATTTTTATTATGCCTCAGTGAAACAGAAAGGCATACGGTAATCAGTTAATGCGTCTGTGTGTGTGGTTGTATCTGTCCATTTGTCTGTCTGTCTGTTAGCAGCTTTTCAGCTCGCCCAGTCAAGATTAAGTGTAACTAAAGGCTTGTATCATTGTATCTGTTATGTCTGAGAAAATACCTCTTAAATGATGAGGCCAGGTGAATGGACAAACTCAGCTTTATTAAAGGCTTGAACCACAACAGACACACTGCAGACACCAGGCAGAGGGCACCGATCAAAGAGAGTGTATAACGGACGCCCTCTGCTATTTATAGGGCGGTGCAGTGGCGGAACAGGAAGTGGCTGACACTACACCGCACTTCACAATAAGAGTGTTAAACCCCAACACCACATTTCCTTCAACACTTAGAAAGTCCAAAACCACTCACTCAATTAAGACCCTCCCTAATTTGGGACCCAAATCACGCACTAACAAAACGAAAACTGATATTTCTAAAGGGCCTAACACATTCACACAACAAAACCTAAGATAGGGAGGATGGGTGGACTGCCCTCCTGCCCACATGGCAACCAACACCTGCTACAGTCAAGCAAAGTCCATTAATAAACTAAAATCATTGCCGTGTTCCTAACCTAATAAAACTCACAAAACAATAAAATTTTACCGCATGCATAAACATATGAACACCAGAACTATTCAGCAAAATTTACAACACTGTCCCTTGGGCAGAAAAGGGTAGAATCGGCTTGGGGGGGGGGGCAGCCCCTCAGCAGGCGCGCCCCTGGAAACAGAAGGCCCCCGGGATAGTGGCTGATCTCACGGATGAAAGCACTTCTCCTTATCATCACTGATCGCCGCCCTCGTCCGGCCCTGCCACCAGAAGCCGCTTCCCGGACACGCCACAGCTCATTGGCATGCCTCACAGAGTTGTCAGACAGCTGGAAGTAAGTTGCGCCCAGCTTAACCATGATGCGCAGGTGTTCCTGGTATTTCACTGGCTGTCGTCTGGCCTGTATTTGCCGGGGACGTTCCTCTCCTTGAACCCGGACCAAGTCCATAACCCTAAGAGGGGCTCTGCTTGGCCTGATATGGTGCTGCTTGGCACGCAGTTTCTCCATGCCAGTCGGTCTGGCCCTGTCCTCTTCTGAAGTTGTTGCAGTGATCGCCATCGTAGCTGCAGATCCTCCATCCCTCTGTGGCCAAACTCCGGAGGAATCTGGGGTTAGCACATCGGCGTCACTCACTGATGCAGGCGCCTCGCCGCCACACTCTGTACCCCCCTCTACCATTTCCCGAGCGCCAGCACTGAGACCCTCCTGCGCTGAACCTGAGAGAGGCTGGTCTTGCTTGACCGCTGTGGTATCTGTTAGTTCTTCGTCCCACACAACGTCATCCTCTACCACCGGAACCGGAGGGTTCCACTGGCCACAACCATACCATTCTTCCCCAGCATCATCTTTAATGGTGAAGCCCAGTCTGTAAAACAAGTCACAGCCCATGATGTTGTCACCTCGGGCCGTCACATAGAAAGTGACGTCAGCCATCGTCGCAGACTTGTACCGAACCATTAACTCCAATGTCCCAACCGTGCACAGCCTGCCACCTCCATAACCATAGAGCAGCGCTGGGTTACCTCTTATTCTGTAGTGGGAAAAGAACTTCTTCACCGTAACCCAATTCAGCAACGACCCCTCCGCCCTCGTGTTGAGCAGCAGCAGCACCTCCATGCCGTCCAGTGTTACTTTGCAGAATGTGTACCTGTTGGTACTCAGGGACACTGTGTGGGTAGTTGTTGGGGCTGGGCGGAGCAATTTCTTCCATGGGCTCTCCGGCTCAGATACACGGCACACTCTAGCATAACAGTTCAAGCGTCCACACTTGCTACAACACTTCCCTCTATCTGGGCAGTCCTTAGCCTTATATTGGTGTTTTGCAGACCCACAACCCATGCAAAGGGGATTTCCCGGGGCAGACCTTCGGCTGGTAGCATTGGCTTTCACACTGTCGTCGTCCAAGCTATCCTCGCTATCCGGGTCTGCTACTAATGCCGCAGCGGGAGGCTCCACCTGCCACTGTGACTGGTGCCAATTTAGCTCCGAGGCTAGCTTGTCTGCGGTCTCCATTTGGAAAGCTAGCTCAACAGCCTTGGCTAACGTTAAGTCACTTGGCACCGTGAGTAGCCTAGCGCGTATAGTGACACTACTCGTGTGCTCCGCCAACTGGTCACGTACAATTTCACCCTAAAGTGGCCCAAAACGACATTCGCTAGCTAGCTGCCTCAAGTCGGCGACAAACTGGTGGATAGGCTCACCTACATGTTGATGTCGCTGTCGGAACCGAATCCTCCGGACAGTCACGCTGTCCAGGGTGTGAAAGTGGTTTGCTAGTAACTCAATGACATCCTCAAATGAGTCCAAAGCTCCGAGTGTGCGCAGGACACACTGGCCCTCCATCCCTAGATTGTGTACAAGAAGTGCACGTGCTCTTAACTTATCAAGCTCACCCAGGTCGAGTGTGACAATTTAATTTTGAAAGGCCACAAACCACCTTGGCAAGGGCACAGGCGGCTCGCCCAGGAACTCCAGGAAGGGGCGAAGTGGTGCAATACACGCCTCCATTAGTTAATCCTCGATCGCCAAATGTTATGTCTGAGAAAATACCTCTTAAATGATGAGGCCAGGTAAATGGACGAATTCATCTTTATTAAAGGCAGCACAGTGGCGGAGTGGTTAGCACTGCGGCAGCACAGCAACTCACCCTTGGCCGGGGGATCCTGGGTTCGATCCCAGCCCTGACCAACAGTGATCTGTGTGGAATTTGTATGTTCTCCCCATGTCTGCGTGGGTTTACGCCGGGATTTCTCCGGTTTCCTCCCACATGCCAAAAAACATGCAAGTTAGGTTAATTGGCATCAAACAGGGGATTCTAAATTGTCCTTAGGTATGACTGTGAGAGTGAATGGTTGTCTGTCTCTCTGTGTTGGCCCTGCGATGGACTGGCGATCTGTCCTGGGTGTACACTGCCTCTCACCCAAAGATACTGGGATAGGCTCCAGCCCCCCCGGGCCCCAAAAAGGGTTAAGCGGAAGAAGATGGATTGATGGATGGATGGATGGATGAACCACAACGGACACACTGCAGACACCAGGTAGATGGCACTGGTCAGAGAGAGTGTATAATGGATGCCCTCTGCTATTTATAGGGCGGTGCAGTGGCAGAACAGGAAGTGGCTGACACTACACTACACTTCACAATAAGAGTGTTAAACCCCAACACCACAGTATCGCCACATTTTCTTGACTTTTAATTTGCCAGAATTCCGAGATAAGCCTTTGTTTTCGAAATAAACACAAGTTTAACTCACCTTTAATGTCAATGAAGCCGGGGGAGAAAGGTATTGTAATAACTATGCCGGGCTACTAGAGGTGGCAGTGAAACTTTTTTTATCACACATGGATGACTTCATGTTACAGTCTATCTCTAGCTGAACTGTTATAAAATAGCGGTTACTGAAAAAAACAAAATAAAATAGTGGTTACTGAAAACGCAAACGTATTCAGCAACTATGCTATTTATTCATCACATTGATTGTTTTCACACTGGTTTTGCTGTTTAGTTTTGCAGAGGAAGAATGAGGTAAAATTCATTAAAAACTCCAAGTTCCAACATTCCTTGCCCGCAAATGGCCATAGTGAACTACGCATGCACCCGGAAGCTCCCGCCGCAGGGAAGTATTGAGCAATCCGTCAATACCGGGTGAACAAATGTCCGTCTTTTTGCACGTCTGTTTTTTCCTCTGCCACTAAACAGCAAAAGCTCCAATCCATCTTGATTGTTGATGTATTCATGTACCTCCATCGCTTCCGTCATTTAAAATGTCTGCCACTGTGTTCTTCTGTGTTTGGATTGCAGCTGTTCAAATCAGTTTGGTGGCTCTTGGCTGCCGCCAACAGTACAGGCATGTGAACTGCAGATTATTTTAACTGCGTATGCATGTACTCCGAAACTACTGGATGGATTTGGATGAAAGTTTTACCAGAGGTGGTCCTTGGGCTAGAGAGGAACCCATAATATTTTGGTGATGATCCCAGAATGCATACCTCCACCAAGACTCTTATCTTCTCACAGTGTGTTAACAAGAATACTCCAAAACTACTAGATGGATTTGGATGAAATTTTTTTTACCAGAGGTGGCCCTTGGGCTAAGGAGGAACCAATAACATTTTGGTGATGATCCAAGAATGCATATCTTCACCAAGGCTCTGGCACAGAGGCATCAGCACCTTGGTGCTTTCATCCCTGCCGGTTCCCAGTGTCCCGAGTATTCTCCGTAAGTTTGTTTTGCCTTTAGACTCCTGTGCTGTTTTCAGCCCCCATGCTAAGAACATGCCGCCATGATTGAGGTTACTGAAGGCACTTGGAAAAACTGTTCCAATCAATGTTTAATCTTGATCTACTGGAAGAGATGCAGTTCAAGTTGAACAATAAAGTTATGTATGGCTTAGCCTACTATATGGGAAATCCAGGTTTCTGACCAGTGTCATGGGTGCCTTTATGAGACATAAAATCCAGATTATAACATGCAGTGTTTTTCTCTCAGACCGCTCCCTGTCTGCAGGCTGGATTGGTTTGGTGGGTCGCAGAGGCCCTCGATCAAAACAGCCCTTCATGGTGACCTTCTTCAGAGAGAACCAGGTTCCATGTCGGCCGCCGCGAGCTGTCAAGCCCCATCCCCGCAGGAGGAAACCAAAATATGATCTCCCAATGCCCAGCATCAGCAGTAAGGTTCCTCCCTGTATTATTCTTTTCGTGACAGGGGCCTTTGAGGGCCCACTCACATTGTTGTCTGTTCCATACCAATTGAAGTTTGACCCTCGAAGTTTGGAAAGTTTGGTAATTGTCATTGCTCCCTACTGTTCTGCAGTTTGGAATATATCCCCAGCTTTGGAACAGTTGGTAGAGATAGTCTCAGGAATAGAACAAATGCAAATGTTAACTCAGGTTAAGGTGAAGAAGCTACACTTTAAGGTCTGGAAACCATGCTAAACAAAAACAATGTGAGTGCCACCTGGCGCAGGCCACTGACAGATGGAGAAGAAGTGGGCCATTTCACTTTGCACCAATGTGAGCAGGACCTATATAAGTTGTGGGAATCACCCGTCATTTTTCCTCAGCTGGAATCATTGGATTCACCCCCCTCATGGATCGTCACCTTATCGTGGTGGGGGGGTTTGCGTGCCCCAGTGATCCCAGGAGCTATGTTGTCCGGGGCAATTTGCCTCTGATAGGGTCTCCCAAGACAAACTGGTCCTGGGTGAAGGGCCAGACGAAGAACGATCCAACAGACTCTCATGATAAATTGTATATCAAGGATTCAGTGTACCCCGCCCGGTATGGGGTTACCGGGGCCCCACCCTGGAGCCAGGCCTGGGGGAGGGGCTCGAAGGCTAGCGTCTGGTGGCCGGGTTTCCACCCATGGGACCCGGCCGGGCTCAGCCCGAAGGAGTTACATGGGTCCGCCCTCCAGTAGGTTCACCACCTGCAGGAGGGATCATGGAAGTCCGGTGCTATGTGGATTAGGTGGCAGTCAAAGGCGGAGACCTTGGCGGACTGATCCCAAGCTTTCTAAACTGGCTTTTGGTACGTGGAATGTCACCTCTCTGGTGGGGAAGGAGCCTGAGCTGGTGTACGAGATTGAGCGATACCGGCTAGATATAGTCGGCCTCACCTCAACACACAGCTCCGGTTCCGGAACCAGTCTCCTGGAGAGGGGCTGGAGCTTGGCCTTTTCTGGAGTTGCCCCGGGCGAGAGGCGACGAGCAGGGGTAGGTATTCTTGTATCGCCCCACCTTGCTGCCTCTATATTGGAGTTTTCCCCGGTGGACGAAAGGGTTGCTTCCCTGCGCCTTCGGGTTGGGAAACGGGTCCTGACCATCATTTGTGCCTATGCACCAAATGATGTTTCAGAGTACCCACCCTTTTTGGAGTCTGTGACTGGGGTGCTGGAGGGTGCTCCTCCTGGAGACTCCATTGTCCTACTGGGGGACTTCAATGCGCATGTGGGCAACGACAGTGAAACCTGGAGGGGGGTGATTGGGAGGAACGGCCTGCCCGATCTGAACCCGAGTGGTGTTCAGTTATTGGACTTCTGTGCTAACCACAGTCTGTCTATAACGAACACCATGTTCAAGCATAAGGGTGTCCATATGTGCACCTGGCACCAGGACACCCTAGGCCGCAGGTCGATGATCGATTTTGTTATCGTATCATCAGACCTGCGACCGTATGTCTTGGACACCCGAGTAAAGAGAGGTGCAGAGCTGTCAACTGATCACCACCTGGTGGTGAGTTGGATCCGATGGCAGGGGAGGAAGCCATTCAGACCTGGTAGACCCAAACGTATAGTGAGGGTGTGCTGGGAGCGTCTGGCTGAGGCCCCTGTCCGGGAGGTCTTCAACTCCCACCTCCGGAAGAACTTCAACCACATTCCGAGGGAGTCTGGAGACATGGAGTCTGAATGGGCCATGTTCTCCACCTCTGTTGTTGAAGCGGCAGCCCAGAGCTGCGGCCGCAAGGTGGTCGGTGCATCTCGTGGTGGCAACCCCCGAACCAAGTGGTGGACACCAGTGGTGAGGGGGGCCATTAAGCTGAAGAAGGAGTCCTATCAAGCTTGGTTGGCTTGTGGGACTCCCGAAGCAGCTGAGGTGTACCGGCAGGCCAAGCGGAGTGCAGCTCGGGTGGTTGCTGAAGCAAAAACCCGGGTATGGGAGGAGTTCGGTGAGGCCATGGAACAAGACTTTCGGTCGGCTTCAAAGAGATTCTGGCAAACTGTTCGGCGGCTCAGGAGGGGAAAGCAGCTCCCCGTCCACACTGTGTATGGTGCGGATGGGACACTGTTGACTTCAACTGGGGATATCGTCGGGCGGTGGAAGGAATACTTTGAGGATCTCCTCAATCCCACTGATACGCCTTCCACAGAGGAAGCAGGGTTTGGGGACGAGGGGGATGACTCGCCTATCACAGGGGCTGAGGTCGCCAAGGTGGTTAAAAATCTCCTTGGTGGCCGGGCCCCGGGGGTGGACGAGATTCGCCCCGAGTACCTCAAGGCCCTGGATGTTGTTGGGTTGTCATGGTTGACACGCCTCTGCAACATTGCGTGGAGGTCGGGGGCAGTGCCTTTGGCATGGCAAACCGGGGTGGTGGTTCCTCTCTTCAAAAAAGGGGACCGGAGGGTGTGCTCCAACTTTAGAGGGATCACACTCCTCAGCCTCCCTGGGAAGGTCTATGCCAAGGTACTGGAGAGGAGAGCCCGGCCGTTGGTCGAACCTCGGATTCAGGAGGAGCAATGTGGTTTTCGTCCTGGCCGTGGCACATCGGACCAGCTCTTTACCCTCTCGAGAATTCTTGAGGGTTCGTGGGAGTTTGCCCAACCAGTTTACATGTGTTTTGTGGACTTGGAGAAGGCATTTGACCGCGTCCCTCGTGGATTTTTGTGGGGGGTGCTTCGGGAGTATGGGGTATCGGGCTTGTTGTTACGAGCTATTCGGTCTCTGTACGACCGTTGTGAGAGTTTAGTTCGCATTGCCAACACTCGGTCGGAGTCATTCCCAGTGAGAGTTGGACTCCGCCAGGGCTGCCCTTTGTCACCGGTCCTGTTCATAATTTTCATGGACAGGATTTCTAGGCGCAGCCAGGGAATGGAGGGTGTCATGCTTGGTGACCACAGGATCTCATCTCTGTTGTTTGCAGATGATGTTGTCCTGTTGGCTTCATCCAGCAATGACCTACAGCTCTTGCTGGGACGGTTTGCCGCTGAGTGTGAAGCGGCTGGGATGAGAATCAGCACCTCCAAGTCCGAGTCCATGGTCCTCAGCCGGAAAAAGGTG
Source organism: Pholidichthys leucotaenia (assembly GCA_020510985.1). Lineage (NCBI taxonomy): Eukaryota > Metazoa > Chordata > Actinopteri > Cichliformes > Pholidichthyidae > Pholidichthys > Pholidichthys leucotaenia. Next base: position 55,079,497 of record CM035839.1, on the reverse strand, counting down.
GATTGTCCTCTCCGGGTTGGGGACAGGCTCCTGCCCCAAGTGGAGGAGTTTAAGTATCTTGGGGTCTTGTTCACGAGTGAGGGGAAAATGGAGCGAGAGATCGACAGACGGATTGGAGCAGCATCTGCAGTGATGCGGACGTTGTACCGGTCTGTTGTGGTGAAGAGGGAGCTTAGTTCTAAGGCAAAGCTGTCGATTTACCAGTCAATCTACGTTCCTACTCTCACCTATGGTCACGAGCTTTGGGTAATGACCGAAAGAACGAGATCGCGGATACAAGCGGCTGAAATGAGCTTTCTCCGTAGGATTGCTGGACTCACCCTCAGAGATAGGGTGAGGAGCTCAGTCATCCGGGAGAGGCTCAGAGTAGAACCGCTGCTCCTCCACATTGAAAGGAGTCAGTTGAGGTGGTATGGGCATCTGATTAGGATGCCTCCTGGACGCCTCCCACTTGAGGTGTTTCAGGCACGTCCCACTGGGAGGAGACCCCGGGGCAGACCCAGGACTCGGTGGAGAGACTATGTCTCCCAGCTAGTCTGGGAACGCCTTGGTATCCCCTCTGAAGAGCTGGAGCAGGTGGCTGGGGAGAGGGAAGTCTGGGCTTCTCTGCTTGAACTGCTGCCTCCGCGACCCGGACCTCCGGAAAAGCGGTAGAAGATGGATGGATGGATGGATGGATGGAATCATTGGTTCCATTTATGTTATCTATAAAGAAATGCATTACAGTATATTATTGATGCGGGGGGGAGGGGTTCACAGTGTTCAAATTTGACCAAATGTGGTTTATTTTTCAACCGCAGGGATCCAAGCGCTGCAACACCAATGGAAGAATTGTGTAGACCGAAAGAGTGATGATGTTGAAAAATAAACCACATTTGGTCAAATTTGACCATGAACTTTTCAGCCTATGAACTTTTTACCCACCCCCCGTATAATGTAATGAGTTTGTATAACTCTCAGTTTATTTGATCTCACTACTGTTTGCTTTCTTTCCTGCACAGATCCTGTAAACAATGCAGGTGAGCCATGTAAAAAGCACGAACTCTACGTCAGCTTCAGTGATCTGGGATGGAAGGTTGGTTCTGGAAAACATAGAAACTGTTATGCACTTATCATTTAAGGAATTTGTTATATTCTTTCATGAAAAGAAACACCCTATATATACATACAGTAATCAAACTTAGGTGACTTAAGAACAACAATGGATATTGTTTATCTATCTATGGATTCCAAAATACAGTCTAAACCTATCAGGCTGTTTTTCTCAAAGAATGTTACTTTTAACCCCTCCATGGATCACCACCTTAACATGGTGGAGGAGTTTGTGTGCCCTAATGATCCCAGGAGCTATGCTGTCGAGAGGCAACTTGCCCCTGGCAGGGTCTTACAAGACAAATTGGTCTTGGGTGATGGGCCAGACCAAGAGTGGTCCAGTGGATCTCTATGAAAGAATTTACAACAAGGACCCAGTGGACCCAAAGGACCCACATGGGTCCGCCCTCCTGTGGGCTCACCACGTGCATAGTGCTATGTGAGCCGGGCTGCAGTCTGGGCTGCCTGAACTGATGCCCCTGCAACCCGGACCTCCAGATAAGCAGTAGAAGATGGATGGACGGAATTACTTTTAATTTGACATATTTAAATAAACAAACAAGCAGGATTCAAAGTGGCCTATAGGGCTGCTTTATACTAAAATAATCCTGTATGTACATACATGCTTATTTTTTTTTTATAAATCCATAAAATTGAGATGACTACAAACCCAAGAAAAGCATTAAATAAAAAAGCAACATGAGACACTATTAGGAAAAACTTATGACAGAATATTTGTGAATGCACTACATGTTTGACTATAATCCCGTTTTTGTTGCTTAGGACTGGGTCATAGCGCCTCCTGGATACTCGGCGTACTACTGTGATGGGGAGTGTTTTTATCCACTGGGCGCATGCATGAACGCTACAAACCACGCCCTCATCCAGCAAGTGGTCAGTACTGCCACAGTTATATACACCAACATAACTCATTTTAGTTTATGTATGTACATCCATTTCAATGTCCATTTAATCAAAAACATGACTCTTTGATTCACTATTCAGTAACAAGATATCTCAAGAACGTAAAAAAACCATCCCTTTTTAAACACAGCAGTGTGCATTATCTCCGTAATCTCCAAATCTTTCTGTGAAGATGATGCGAAGCTGAAGTTGAGTGATTTCCATGAATGTCTCTGGTTATTTTTTCATAACATTGTGCTACAGTGGTGTTCTAAAGTTTGTGAACCCTTTAGAATTTTCTACATTACCGGATAAATATGACCTAAAACATCATCAGATTTTCACACAAGTCCTAAAAGTAGATAGAGAACCCAGTTAAATATATGAGACAAAAATATTTTACTTTTTCCATTTACTTATTGAGGAAAATAATCCAGTCATACATGTCTGTGACTGGGAAGTTTGTGAATCTCTAGGATTAGCAGGTAATTTGAAGGTGAAATTGAGTCAGGCGTTTTCAATCAATGGGATGACAATCAGGTGTGAGAGGGCACCCTGTTTTATGGCGCAAACAAAGGAGATCTCTGAGGACCTCGTAAAAAGGGATGTTGATGCTCATCGGGCTGGAAAAGGTTACAAAGCCATCTCTAAAGAGTTTGGACTATACCAATCCACAGTAAGACAGTGTGTGTACAAACGGAAGTAATATGACCAATTTAGATCACTCCAAGAGCCAGGCATGTAATAGTTGTGAGGTCACAAAGGACTCCAGGGTAACTTCTAAACAACTGAAGGCCTCTCTTGCATTGGTTAATGTTAATGCTCATGGGTCCACCATCAGGAGAACACTGAACAACAATGGTGTGCACAGCAGGATTGTAATGAGAAAGCCACTGCTCTCTAAAAAGAACATTACTGCTCATCTGCAGTTTGGTAAAGGTCACATGGGCAAGCCTGACAGCTATTGGAAAAGTGTCTTGTGGATGGATGGGACCAAAATAGAACTTTTTTTAAGACAATGAATTCCAACATAAGAACCTTATCTCTTCTGTGACACATGGTGGTGGTAATATCATGGTTTGGGCCTGCTGTGCTACATCTGGGCAAGGACAGCTTGCCATCATTGATGGAACAATGAATTCCAATGAATGAATTATACCAGCAAAGACTTAACGAAAATATCAGGACATCTGTCCATGGACTGAACCTCTAAAGAAAGTGGGTCATGCAGCAAGACAACAGTATAAGCACACAAGCCATTCTACCAAAGAATGGTAAAAAGAAGAATAAAGTTAATATTTTGGAATGGCCAAATCAGAGTTCTGACCTTAATCTAATTCAGATGTTGTGGAAGGACCTGAAGCGGCAGTTTGTTATTAAGGGATTTTATAACAGACAGCAACATGATGACGTAGCTGGTTGGCACCGTCATCACACCGACATACATAAGGTAGGAGTTGGCCATGTTATGGTCTCTTTGGTGACTCGCCCTCAGTAGGAATAGTTCCGAGCTCAATGCTCATTCACATGCATGTAATAAAGTTTGAGTTCCTGCACAGCATCCTTGTCTGTCTTCATTACCAGGTTTGTGGACATAACATTTGGCGACGAGAGTTAAGGCGTGCGTGAGGCCACCACGATCATTTCTGGAAAACCCCGGAGACCAACCTGTTCCGTGGCAGCATTGGTTTTATGCTTTCGCCACCTACATATCGGCACTGGGCTTGGACGAACTAGACGAGGTATGGAAGCAAGCTCTGTTAATTCACTGTCTGGGCATGGAAGGCCAACGTATTTTCTGCATGTTAGGACCAATGGACTCGTTTGCTGATGCTGTAGAACTGCTAGCTAGCTACTTTGCTGATCCTGATGTGTTGGCGTGGCGTGTAATATTCCACGAATGACGACACAGAATTGGTCAAACAGTACGGCAATTCATCGCAGACCTTCGTCACCCAGCTAGCATGTGCAAGTTTGGTTTATTGGAAGATGAAATGGTGTGGGACCAATTGGCTGAACACACAAACAACCCGAGGCTAAGGGCTAAGATGCTAATGCGCCAAACAGCATGATGCTAGCTAACACCACTGAACTAGCGTTCCAACTGAAGTCAGACCGATTAGCATTGGAGCTAGGTGTGCACCAACAACAGAGACAACCAGGACAGATGATGTTAGCCAACGCGGTGGGCATGGAGGAACAGGAAGACACGGAAGTGGAGCTCGAGATGAATGGCGTTAACCGGAGGACTGCTCTGAGAGGCCCTTTGTGTGGTAACTGTGGTTCCCCGACGCATCATGAAAGAGCATGTTTTTGCCTGGCAAGAGGACAACAATGTAACAAGTGTGGAAGATACGTATAACCATTTCGCCAAAGTCTGCCGGTTGACAATCGGAGTGGTGGCCTAGTTGGTAGAGCATCCGCCCCACAACCAGGAGGTTGTGGGTTCAAATCCTGGCCGGGTCATACCAAAGACCATATAAATATTATACTTTCTGACTTCTAGCTTGGTGCTCAGTGTAATAGAATGGGGGAAGGAGAAGTTGTTTGTGGCGGTGCCTTGCATGGCGACCCCTCTGATTGTACATGTGATTAACATTGTAGATAGGAGAAATGTAATTTCATTCTACCATACATGAACTGAATGACAACAGAGATGGCTTCTTATTGTTAAAGTGTTCTGTGTTTTTTTCGGGGGGAGGAGGGGTGAATGTTACAGAGAGATTTTGTAACAGAGTGGCGTGATGACGTAGCCGGCTGGTACCGTCATCACGCTGACATACATAAGGGAGGAGTCCGCCATGTTATGGTCTCTTTGGTGAGTCACCCTCGGTTATGAGCTCAGTGCTGCTTATTCATGTGCTCTGTATTATTAAGCAATCATGTAATAAAGTTCGAGTTCCTGCACAGCATCCTCGTCCGTCTTCATTACCAGGTTTGTGGACATACAATTCATGCAAGGAAACCCATCAACATTCCAGAGTTGAAGCTATTCTGTACTGAGAAATGGGCTGAAATTCCTCCAAGCTGATGTGCAGGAGTGATCAACAGTTAATTCAATTCAATTCAATTCAATTCAACTTTATTTATATAGCGCCATTTCACAACAACAGTCATCTCATAGCACTATCAACTGTAGGGAGGACCCCCACAGTTGCAGAAAGACCCCAGCAATCAGGCGATCCCCTGTGAGCAAGCACTTGGCGACGGTGGAGAGGAAAAACTCCCTTTTAACAGGAAGAAACCTCCAGCAGAACCAGGCTCAGGGAGGGGCAGTCATCTGCTGCGACTGGCTGGGGGGGTGAGGGGATAGAGAAGAAGAAAAGAACAGACATGTAGAGAGCAAACAGCACGATGGGGACTCAATCTATGGGAGAGAACAAACAAATGTTAATGACCAGCAAAAAAAAAATATTTCATAGAGAGTGAGGAAAGGAGTGAGGCCCAGTGCATTACTGGAGGTCCCCCGGCTGACTAAACCTATTAGCAGCATAACTAAGGGAGGGTTCAGAAAACACATGATCCCTCCCTAATTGTAGGCTATATCAAAAAGGTAGGTTTTAGCCCTATTCTTAAAAACAGAGATCGAGTCTGACTCCCGAATCCAGATTGGCAGCTGATTCCACAGGAGAGGAGCTTGATAACTGAAGGCTCTGCCTCCCATTGTACTTTTGGAGATTCTAGGTATTACAAGTAAACCTGCATTTTGGGAGCGTAGTGCTCTGTTAGGATGATACGGTAGTATCAGATCTTTTAAATAAAAAGGAGCCTGATTGTTTAGAGCTTTGTAAGTAAGAAGAAGGATTTTAAACTTAATTCTAAACTCTATGGGAAGCCAATGAAGGGAGGCCAGAACCGGAGAGATATGATCTCTCTTTCTAGTACCTGTTAAAACTCTTGCTGCAGCATTTTGGATCAGCTGAAGACTTTTTAAAGATGTTTTAGGACAACCTGATAATAAAGAATTACAATAATCTAATCTCGAGCTAACAAAAGCGTGGATCAGCTTCTCAGCATCACTCTGAGACAAGATGCTCCTAATCTTGGCAATATTACGCAAATGATAGAAGGCAGTCTTAGAAACAAATTTAATATGTGAATTGAAGGACAAATCCTGATCAAAAATAACTCCAAGGTTCCTCACAGAGCTATTAAGAGAAAGAGTAACTGCATCCAAACTGAAAGTTTGATTTGGAAAGGAATTTCTAAGGTTTTTTGGACCAACAAGAATGACTTCAGTCTTATCTGAATTTAATAGCAGGAAATTACAAGTCATCCAAACTTTGATTTCCTTAAGACAGGCTTCTAACTTGGCTAATTGATTAGTATCATCTGGCTTCATTGACAGGTATAATTGTGTGTCATCTGCATAACAGTGAAAATGTATACAGTGCTTTCTAATAATGTTGCCTAACGGAAGCATATATAAACTAAAAAGAGTAGGGCCAAGCACAGATCCCTGTGGAACTCCATGACTAAGCTTTGAGCTGAGAGAAAACTCATCATTTACATGAACAAACTGGAACCTATCAGATAAATAAGATCTAAACCACTGCAACGAAGTTCCATTAAGTCCAACATAGTGTTCTAATCTATCAAGTAGAATATTATGATCAATAGTATCAAAAGCTGCACTAAGATCTAAAAGGACAAGTACAGAAACTAGTCCATTATCAGATGCAATGAGGAGGTCGTTAGTGACCTTCGCTAAGGCTGTTTCAGTGCTATGATGGATTCTAAACCCAGATTGAAACTCCTCAAATAAACCATTTCCCTGCAGGTGGTCAAATAATTGCATAGCAACAACTCTTTCTAAGATTTTTGAAATGAAAGGGAGATTAGAGATTGGTCTATAGTTAGCTAAAGCTCCTGGATCTAGCGTTGGCTTTTTGAGTAAGGGTTTAATTACAGCCGTTTTAAAAGCCTGCGGTACATGGCCTAAAGTTAATGAAGAATTGATTATATGAAGAATAAAGCTACCAATAAGTGGGAAGACTTCTTTAAATAACCTGGTAGGAATAGGGTCTAAAAGACAAGTTGAAGGTTTGGATGAGGAAACTATTTTGTCTAACTCACAAAGGTCGATTGGAGTAAACTCATCAAGACAGACATCAATAGAAGGAGTTGTAGTAGTTACAGTATTTAAGTTAACTGTGGGAAGAATCTGATTGATTTTATCTCTGATGGATGAAATTTTATTATTGAAAAAGTTCATAAAGTCCTGACTAGTAAGCTCTAAGGGGATGCTAGGATTGACAGAGTCCTGACTCTTTGTCAACCTGGCTACAGTACTGAAAAGAAACCTGGGATTATTCTTGTTCTCTTCTATTAATGCAGAGTAATAACTCGTTCTAGCTTTTCTAAGAGATTTTTTATAAATTAAAAGATGATTTCTCCAAGCTAAATAGATTTCATCTAAATTAGTAGAGCGCCATTTTCTTTCTAATTGACGAGTCTTCTGTTTTAAGCTACGAGTTTCTGTGTTGAACCAAGGAGTTAAAAATCTCTGATTAGACTTTTTCTTTTTTAAGGGGGCCACCAAGTCTAGAGTCTGATGCAGAGAAGCTGAAACACTATCCACCATGTTATCAATTACAGAAGGAGCAAGCTGTCTATAGCTTATTTCCGTTGTGTTGACACATGGCATAGAGGAAACAATCTGCATAAATTTGGAAACAGCATCATCTGAGAGGCATCTACTGTGATAATATTTTTCTTTAGGAGCCAAATAGTCAGAAATAGTAAAATCAAAGGTTAACAGACAATGGTCTGACAGTACAGGGTTATGAGGAGACACTACAAGATTTTCTATTTCTATGCCATATGTCAGAACAAGGTCCAATGTATGGTGGAGGTAATGAGTAGAATTTCCTACTTTCTGAGAAAACCCAATCGAGTCTAATATTGAATTAAAAGCCACATTAAGGCAGTCACTATCTACATCCACATGTATATTAAAGTCCCCTACTATAATTATTCTATCAGATTTCAGCACTAAATCAGCTAAGAAATCAGGAAATTCGGATAAAAATTCTGAATAGGTTGATGGGGGACGATAAACTATGGCAAATAAAATTGGGTTTAACCTGGAATTGCTAAAGTGCCCAATACTGAGGACCAGGCCCTCAAAGGAATTATAACATGTTTTTTTGCTTTACATTAACTAGTAATTTGGAATGGTAAATTGATGCTACTCCTCCTCCACGACCAGAACTTCTGGGATTTTGACAGTTTAAATAACCAGAGGGAGTTGATTCATTTAAACCAACATAATCCTCTTGCCCTAACCAAGTCTCTGTAAGGGAAATTAAATCAATCTGATGATCAATTAACAGATCATGGACTAACAGAGACTTGGGAGTTAGAGACCTAATATTTAATAAACCACATTTAATTTTTAAATTATGAGGAGGAACAGAGGCCAAATCATTCAATTTAGAGGCTTTATGTTTAATTTGAGTTTTACCAATATTTTGCTTTATCACTTTGGGATGCTTATACATTATATTTTTATTTACTTTGGAGGGAGCAGACAACGATTCTCTGATGGGGAAGTTACTGGAAATGTTTTGTTGTATTTATTGCTGCAAACATTGAAATGGCGGCCTAGTTGTTACAGCATTCGCCCCACAACCAGGAGGTTGTGGGTTCAAATCCTGGCCGGATCATACCAAAGACCATATAAAAATGCTACTTTTCTCCTTCTAGCTTGGTGCTCAGCATAACAGAATGGGGAAAGGAAAGTTAACGCACAGAGCTACCAGAGGATTAACCCCCCACTGTCGCTTTCACTACTTACAGTAGCTGTGTGGCCTAGGATCAGCGAAACGGAGCTAGGCGCAGCCCTGTACACCATATGGTGTCCCACATGCTGTGGAAGGGAATTAACTTAATTGCTGCAAAGGGAGTCACACCAGATACTGAAATCAAAGATTCATAAACCTTTGCCTCTCACACATACTGTATGTAATATTGGATCATTTTCCTCAATAAATGAAAAGGTAAAATATTTTTGTTTCATTTATTTAACTGGGTTCTCTTTATCTACTTTTACGACTTTGGTCATTAACCATTCTTTGGTAGAATGACCTGTGTGCTTACAGTATATTGTTGTCTTGCTGCATTACCCACTTTCTCTAGAGGTTCAGTCCATGGACAGATGTCCTGATATTCTCGTTTAGTATTTGCTGGTATAATTCATTCATTGTTCATAATTCAGTCATTGGTATAATTCATTCATTCCTGCTGTCCAGCTTGGTGCTCAGCAAACATGGAACGGCGGAGGGAAATATGGGTGGCAGTGGCTCAGGAGGTATAGCGGGTTGTCCAATAACCAGAGCGTTGGCAGTTCGAATCCCGCTGTCCCCAGCCACCCTGCCATTGTGGTCCTGGGCAAGAGACTTTACCCACCTTGCCTCCAGTGTCCATGAAACTGGGTATGAATGTGCATAAATATTTGGTAGTGGTCTGAGAGGCCATTGGGGCGGATGAGCAGCCACGTTTCTGTCAGTCTGCCCCAGGGCAGCTATGGCTACAGTAGTAGCTTACCACTACCATTGTCTGTCTGTGGAATGAATGAATGAGTAATGGATTTTCATTGTAAAGCACTTTGGGTTTCTTGAAAGGCGCTATATACTGTACAGTAAATGCAAACCATTATTATAAAATTCTAAAGGGTTCACAAACTGTCAAGCACCACTGTACTACTGATGTGGAACAATTTCTGTCCCCCTTCATACTGAATGAAGACCTGGCTACTCTCACTCCACAACCTACACGACCTGTTAGCACGTGGCTAGACTGCAAAAAATTGGAAAACCTCCTGTGTGGAGGCAATCATGATGCTACTATGCTTTTCCCCACATCCCCCCGACAATCCTACAATGCATGCCCACAACTGCACCATCGTCCAGACTCACCACAGCATGACTCCCCTCCCCCTCAGGCCTTGTCATGATGCGGCTACACACTAGAAGATCACACCACACTAGCACAATACTACTGCCACATGTATCACAGTGGTCAGTCCTTCAAATTTGTAGCTACTGAGCCACAACAGTGTGCATGGGCCCCATGATTTTGATAGTTTCTTTATTATGACATCTCTGCTGCCATCATGCACCACTCGGGGCCCTGATACGATGCCCCCATGACTATTATCCACCACAACCTTGTCACTGACGTTTTGTGCATGCCCAAAACACTACACTATATCACGCATAACAAGAAAGCACTCAGAGTGTAGACCTCCACCAAGGCTCCTTCCATCCCTCATGGATCACCTCCAAAAAGTAATGGGTTTGTGTGTAGGCCTAGAGCCATTTCTGATGAAAATTGCATCAAAGTCTGTCCATTAGTTTTGGAGTATTGTTGCTAACACACTTAAAGATAAGAGCCTTGGCTGAGGTATGCATTCTCACATCACCAAAATGTAATGGATATGTCTGTAGCCCAAGAACCACCTCTAGTGAAAATTTCATCCAAATCCATCCAGTAGTTTTGGAGTATTGTTGCTAACACTCTGTGAGAAGATAAGAGCCTTGGCAGAGGTATGGATTTTGAGATCATCACTAAAATCTAATCATCTGTTCACTGTGCCATTACACACCTTTCCTGAAAATTTGAATGAAAGGCACTATATAAATGCAATCCATTATTATTAACACAGAGAAACGACAGCAAAAACAATATGACTACATTATAATAAAAATAATAAGACTGTCATAATTGTATTGACCATACATTGGGGCTGGGCAATTCCACCTTAAATCAACATCGTGGTTTACTGAATCTTTCTGGTCGTTTTGTTTTTTTACCCCCCTCTTTTTCCTTACAGTTTACTGACAAGGTTCATAATTATTAAGCAATATTACACAACAATGTGGTTGTATACCTTTTTTTTTTGCAGTTATCAACTACAAATTCACATAGTATCCATTTTATCTACTGCAACAAACTTGTAAGAAATATGACCATGACAAAGGAACAAAGGCTCATCTGGCACACTGACAGATGTGGACATGTTCCTTCAAGCGTTTGCTTTCAAATTTTGATCATGATATCCTTTTAGTGTGAGATCAAAGAGTACAGGGTTATTTGATGCAGCAAAGCTCAGCCTCCACCTCCTCCACTGTCACCTCCCGTTCTTGTCTTCCTATACCGGCATCCTATGTCCTGCCCTTCCTTAATTCTGACTGGCTGCTTAGAAAGGTTTGACATGGATGAGTGCCTCTGTACAGTAGTCTGAAAAGTTGGATTTTTCAGCTCTGAGCACCGCAACAAAAGCGGCCACCGCTCAAAACATTTCAGCGCCGAGTAAACGCTGGATTACACAGAGAATGAACAGAAAATAGTTGCCCACAGCAGAAAAAAATGAGTTTGATGGACATGCCTCCTAATACTTTTTCTGCAGTGGTTGGCTTCCGGGTTGCTGAGGCACATGGACCTATGGCATGGCCACACACGTAACTCAATGGACACATCTTAAAGGGGCAGTACATGAAAAGCGCCATATTAAAAACATTATTCAAAACATTCCTGCATCCAGATCATGAGCCGAATCACCACCAAAATCTAATCAGCTGTTCCCCGTGCCATTACACACCTTTCCTGAAAATTTCATCAAAATCCATTCATAACTTTTTGAGTAATGTTGCTAACAGACAAACGAACCAACAGACAAACCAGCGCCACTAAAAATAGTACCACCGTCCTCCCTTGGTGGAGGTAATAAGGATCCAAGTGTGGGGAACACAATGGGTCATGACACTCCGCCCAGGACAGGGTGTTGGTGGGGGGAGAAGATGGTCAGAAATGGTAATGGGAAAAGGCGAGAAGGGCGCCAGAGCGCTAGGGGGTAGTAAGCCAAAGAAAGATGTGCCTTCCGCCCCCGCTGTACCAGGTTCACACCTGACGACACAGGGGTGCGAGTGTATTCTATCAAGACCGGCTCTGTGATGTATGTTAATGTGTATGTGGATGTGTGTGCATGTTTCACAACATGTATGTTAATGTGCTTACCCTGGGTGCCAGAGAGGCAGGAATAAGTGTATGAGAGATCGCTCTGGCACTCAGATTCAGTCTGTTATATTTGATGGAGGAGAAATAAAGTCAGTGTCATCAGCTCCTGGTCTCGTCTGATTACTTCCTCCACATTGGTGAAATGGAACATGCACCAAGCACCACCACGGAGACACTCCCGCTGGAGGCTCCAGCTGCTGCAGTAAGACTCCCAGACTTTTGGCTTCACAACCCGGCCACTTGGTTTATTCATGTGGAATCCCAGTTCGCCCTCCACGGAGTCTCAACAGACGACACAAAGTACCATCATGTGGTAGCTGCACTGGATGCACGCACCATACAACAAGTCATTGAATTGCAACGTTATACTCTTTCGGACGGGGAGAGGGCAGAGAAACTCCTCACACGCTCGGAGTTAGGTGACAGATCGGCTGTGGAACTGATGGAGAGCGTGCTCACGCTAAAGGGTAAAGACGACGGATTTTTCCTGTTTACCCACCTCTTCCTCAGGAACCTACCAGCTACAGCGCGGGCAATCCTCGCTAATTCACCGCTGCTGGCGACCAGGAACTACCGTGTGCTGGCACAAGAGACAGACCGAATCATCCTGGCAAACAGGGCTCTCAGCATGCATGCAGTGACACCGTGATCTCCAAAGGAATCCAGCGAGGTTGGGGAGCCAATGGTGGTGGGCAGGGACAGCCACCCGGAGACACCAAACAGGGACGCTGTGTTTTTATCACCGCTGTTTTGGCAAGGAAGCACAACGTTGTCTGCTGCCGTGCCACTTCAACAAAGCTGGGAAACGAGACAGCCAGCGGTCAGTAGTAGCTGCGACCGCTGGCGACAGGGATAAGCTGCTTTTCATCACAGACACACGTTCTGGGAGACGTTTTCTGGTGGACTCTGGCTTCCAGAAGAGCCTCATTTTGCCAGTCAGCATGGACTGGTTGGCAGAAGGCAGCGGCCCAGCTCTTACAGTCGCCAATGGATCCCACATCAGGACGTTTGGAAAAAGGATGGTGACTGTATGTTTACATGGATGCAATTACCAGTGGGACTTTGTGGTAGCTGCATGTTCAGTCCCCATCTTAGGTGCAGATTTTCTGTGTGCTCACGAATTGCTTGTTGATGTTGCAAACAGACACTTAGTGGATGTCGTTTCTTTTTACTCCTTGCTCTGCACAGTTCGGGGAGTTGGGCCACCAACATATGCTAACGTTCTAGCTCCAGGGGGTAAGTACCAGTGTTTGCTTTCCGAGTTCTCAGAACTCACAGTTCCCACCTTTTCCGCTGCAGTAACCAAGCACGGGGTCGAACATTTCATTACAACGAAAGGTCCGCCTGTGTTTGCGCGCCCTCACCGCCTGGACGCAGCTAAACTAGCCAGTGTGCATGAGGAATTTGCCTCATGATTGGGCATTGTTAGGCACTCCAACAGCCCATGGGCATCTCCGCTGCACATGGTGCCCAAGATTGATGGGTCGTGGCGGCTGTGTGGCGATTTCTGACGATTGAACAATGCCACGGAACACAACCAGTATCCCTTCCCACACATCCAGGATTTTTTTGTGCACCTGGCCGGGACACACATTTTTCAAAAGAGGATCTGGTCCGTGGGTACCACCAGGTCCTGGTTCACGCAGAGGACGCTCCTAAAACGGCAGTAATAACTCCTTTTGGCCTTTTCGAGTTTTTATGCATGCCATTAGAGTTAAAAGGTGCAGCCCAAACTTTTCAAAAAATGATGGACGCGGTGCTCCAGGACTTGCCGTTCATTTTTGTCTACTTGGACGACATTTTGGTGGCCTTTTTGAAGCACCTCACCCACCTCAAACAAGTTTTCCAACGGTTGGAAGCGCACAAGCTTATTGTTAACCCAGCAAAGTGCCAGTTCGGGCTGCCAGTGATTGATTTTTGGGGGCCACTGCATCTTGCCAGACAGCGCGATGCCGCTGCTGGATAAAGTGAGCACAGTGTCGGATTTTCCGCATCCACAGACCATGAGGGCACTACAGGAATTTTTTTGGGATGGCTAATTTTTACAACAGTTTTCTCCCCCAGGCAGCACAGCTGCTGCAACCACTGTATGGTGTGCTTAAAAAAAAAAAAGCCCACGGACTGCATCGACTGGACCACCAAGCGGGCTCAGGCTTTCACAAACGTGGCTCTGCTGGCCCACCCAAACCAATCAGCGTGGACAGCGCTCACCACAGTCACGTCTGACGTCACGATAGGGGCAGTGGTGGAGCAGTACGTCTTCGGTTTGTAGCAGCCACTTGTATTTTTCAGCCGTACTTTGCGCAACAACAAGCATAAATACAGCACTTTCGACTGGGAGTTGTTGGCTCTCCACCTGGCTATGCCTCATTTCCAGTTTTGGCTTGAGGGCCGCGAGTTCACTGCGTTTGTCGATCGCAAACCACTAACATATGCAATGTCCAAAGTCTCGGAACCGTGGTCGGCTCGGCAGCAACGGCACTTGGCCGCAAACTCTGAGTTCACTACCGACATTCAACATGTAGCTGGTAAGCTTAATGTCGTGGCTGACTGCCTGTCACGTGCATTAGTCTCCCTGGTCTACATAGGGACAGATTTTCCCGCTATGGCTGCCGACCAAACTGGAGACGCAGACATTTGCGTGCTCCAGTCTGCAGCTACTGGATTAAAACTGGAGAGCAGGGTGGTGGAAGAATGGTGGCCCCCCCTTGCTCTGCGGCGTCTTCACCAACCACCCCCGCCCAGTGGTTCCGAGCACTTGGCGCTGCCGCGTTTTTGAGTCTGTCCACTCCCTTTCACATCCCAGCGTGCGCACCTCAGTTAAACTGGTGGGGTCCAAATTTGTCTGGCCATGCCTATGTAGGGAGGTGAAAGAATGGGCTGCAGTGTGCATCGCATGCCAGCGGGCTTAAATGCACAAGCACACCAAAGCCCCACTCAAGATTCCAGCCAGGAGGTTCAACCTCATACACGGGGATTTAGTGGACCTTTGTTTTCCCCACACTTTTGTTCCAAAGCACTTAGAGAACACCAAGTTTGTTTTCATCAGGCACGACGCTCACAGAACCCCGCTGCGGCTGCCGTACGATGGCCCTTCAGAGTATTGGAAACTGGGGAGAAGCATTTTGTGTTAGACTTGGGGGGAACATAAGGAAAACGTCTGCATAGACAGGCTGAAGCCCGCTTATGTTTTGGCAGACGAACAGGTGGTGCTGGTTCAAGTTCCCCGGCACGGGCGCCCACCCGCAGCAGCTCCACAGGTTGGTGTTTCCCCAGTAGAGAATGGTCTTCACAGGACTAACCCTTTTCCCTCCAGAGACCGACCTCCTTTCCCACCCACCTCGACAAGGCGGCACTTTGACTGGCCTGGTGGCTCCACACTACAGCCGCTACGGGCGCTTGCTCAAGCCCAGAAGTCCAGAGGGATAGGACCCCTTCTGGGTGTTCCGGGGGGGCACACAATAGGTCATGGCACTCCACCCAGGACAGGGGGTTGGTGGGGGGTAGAAGATAGTCAGAAATGGTAATGGGAAAAGGCGAGAAGAGCACCTAAGGGCACCAGAGCGCAATAAGCCAAAGAAAGCTATGCCTTCCACCCCCCGGTGTGCCAGGTTCACACCTGAAGACACAGGGGTACGAATGTATTGTATCAAGACCTGCTCTGTGATGTATGTTAATGTGGATGTGTGCGCATGTTTCACAGCGTGTACATTAATGTGTTTACCCTGGGTGCCAGAGAGATGGGAAAAAGTGTGTAAGAGAGATCGCTCTGGCACTCAGATTCAGTCTGTTATATTTGATGAAGGAGAAATAAAGTTGGTGTCATCAGCTCGTGATCTCGTCTGATTACTTCCTCCACACAAGTACATTTTTAATACGCTCAAGAAGACCTCCCCAAAACCCTGCAAAGACTAACCACGTTCTGGCTGATTTCTTAAGTCATCACAGGGTCTTCATGCAGCATGAAGGGGTTTAAGCAATGCCCAGGAACTGCATTGGTGGGAAAATTATTTGACTTTTTAGCAGCATCTTATGTTCTACAATAAACAAAAGGGGATAAAAGCTTGTAAAATTGACAGATCCATTCAGCACAACTTGTATTAAAAAAAATAAATTTGATGTTCTGAGCCCTGCTGACACACAGCAGAGAAGCATGAGCATGTTGCCTAATGCAGACCAAAAATAACTTGCCCTGAGATGTGCTGATTAGCTTATACCACTGTCTTACGCTGTGTTCGAAATGCTCACTCCTTCCCCATATAGTGTACTATATACAGTGGGGTAAAAAAGTATTTAGTCAGCCACCAATTGTGCAAGTTATCCCACTTAAAAGATGAGAGAGGTCTCCAATTTTCATCATAGGTATACCTCAACTATGAGAGACAAAATAAGAAAAAAAAATCCAGAAAATCACATTGAAGGATTTTTAATGAATTAATTGGTAAATTCCTCAGTAAAATAAGTATTTGGTCAATAACAAAAGTTCATCTCAATACTTTGTTATATACCCTTTGTTGGCAATGACAGAGGTCAAACATTTTCTGTAAGTTTTCACAAGGTTTTCACACACTGTTGCTTGTATTTTGGCCCATTCCTCCATGCAGATCTCCTCTAGAGCAGTGATGTTTTGGGGCTGTCGCTGGGCAACACAGACTTTCAACTCCCTCCAAAGATTTTCTATGGGGTTGAGATCTGGAGACTGGCTAGGCCACTCCAGGACCTTAAAATGCTTCTTACAAAGCCACTCCTTCGTTGCCTGGGCGGTGTGTTTGGGATCATTGTCATGCCGAAAGACCCAGCCACGTTTCATCTTCAATGCCCTTGCTGGTGGAAGGAGGTTTTCACTCAAAATTTCACGATACATGGCCCCATTCATTCTTTCCTTTACACGGATTAGTCGTCCTGGTCCCTTTACAGAAAAACAGCCCCAAAGTATGATGTTTCCACCCCCATGCTTCACAGTAGGTATGGTGTTCTTTCGCCTCCAAACACGACAAGTTGGGTTTTTACCAAAAAGATCTATTTTGGTTTCATCTGACCATATGACATTCTCCCAGTCCTCTTCTGGATCATCCAAATGCTCTCTAGCAAACTTCAGACGGGCCTGGACATGTACTGGCTTAAGCAGGGGGACACGTCTGGCACTGCAGGATTTGAATCCCTGGCGGCATAGTGTGTTTCTGATGTAGCCTTTGTTACTTTGGTCCCAGCTCTCTGCAGGTCATTCACTAGGTCCCCCCGTGTGGTTCTGGGATTTTTGCTCACCATTCTTGTGATCATTTTGACCCCACGGAGTGAGATCTTGCGTGGAGCCCCAGACGGAGGGAGATTATCAGTGGTCTTGTATGTCTTCCATTTTCTAATAATTGCTCCCACAGTTGATTTCTTCACACCAAGCTGCTTACCTATTGCAGATTCAGTCTTCCCAGCCTGGTGCAGGTCTACAATTTTGTTTCTGGTGTCCTTTGACAGCTCTTTGGTCTTGGCCATAGTGTAGTTTGGAGTCTGACTGTTTGAGGTTGTGGACAGGTGTCTTTTATACTGATAAGTTCAAACAGGTGCCATTAATACAGGTAACGAGTGGAGGACAGAGGAGCTTCTTAAAGAAGTTGTTGCAGGTCTGTGAGAGCCAGAAATCTTGCTTGTTTGTAGGTGACCAAATACTTATTTTACTGAGGAATTTACCAATTAATTCATTAAAAATCCTTCAATGTGATTTTCTGGATTTTTTTTTTCTCATTTTGTCTCTCATAGTTGAGGTATACCTATGATGAAAATTGGAGACCTCTCTCATCTTTTAAGTGGGAGAACTTGCACAATTGGTGGCTGACTAAATACTTTTTTGCCCCACTGTAGTGAACCAGCCATCTTGTAGTGCCGTTCGAAATCTTAACTGAAAATTTAATTCACTATATAGTACACTCTGTAGAGGAGCTTGAAATAACGAGGCGATGTGATTCATAAACATGCCCTTCAGAGGTAAAGTGGGCTATCCCACAAAACCATTATTTTGAGAAAATGAGCTCTAAAGTTGAAATATTCTCAAAAAAATTAGTGAGTTACCCCATAGGGGGTAACTTTTTAATGATATAGGCACACTGATTTTTTGAGAATATTTCAACTTTAGAGCTCATTTTCTCAAAATAATGGTTTTGTGGGATAGCCCACTTTACCTCTGAAGGGCACAAACCAAAGTTTATTATCAGCTCCTCAAACAAGTCTCATCTAGGTGCAGCAGCAGAAGAAGTAAGAGAGCGAACACCTTCGGCTCTACGAACTTATACTCGCACATAACAAAAGACATGCATATCAAAAGCTGACATCCCTCATTATCTTAATCCCCCCATTGTCTTCGTACTCCTCCGCCTGGCCCTGGGGGGTCAGGGCAACCCATCCGGTCTCCACCGCAGTGCCTCGGATGCTCTTTGATCTTCACTGGCGGTTGAGACTCTTTGTCCTGTTCTGAGGTGTGAAGTCGCCTTACATATGTAATCACCAAACATTCTCACATGCTTAAACATATGTAGGTTATGGAATATATGATTAATATAGACCACAGCCCCCCCCCCCCAAACGACTAAGAAAAGGACAATAGAAAAATTCACAGTTTAAGATAATTATTATGACATACTAACTGCTACACCTCTTGCCACAGAAGAAACTTTCCAGCAGCCATGCTCCTAAAGTTCAGTGGTAATCATAACAGCATAGTAAAATCACAAGTCAGTCCTAAACTGTTACAGCACAATTAGTGAACAACTGTTGAGTAGTTTGCATCAGTCTCTGTGCCATCTGGGTTTTAATCTTCTCCTGAATCTGCTGTGGGTCCGCTTGGGCGTCCTGCTGGGACCTTCCTGTAAGGAATCTGCAGCTTGGGAAGGAGAGTGATTATTTGTTCCCTGCAGGGGGGCTGAGTCTTTTCTCTTGGGGGGTCTACCCCGCCGAGGTGCTCTCGCCAACCGTGCAGGCTCGTCTCTCAACAAGAAGGCAGGTTTAAGTCTGTCATTGCTGACTGTTTCTTTTCTATCCCCAAAATCAAGCACAAAGTGTTTATCACCAGGTTCCAGCACTCTGAATGGCCCATCGTATGCTGGGCGGAAAGTTGGTTTTAAAGCTTCATGCCTAACAAAAACGAATTCAGCGTTCTTTAAAGCTTGTGGGACAAAAACCCGTGGAAAAGAGTGATGTGCCGGGCCGGGGAGAGAGTCCGGTCTGTTGCTGCCTAAAAACCTCGGGGCAGGGAGATGCCCTGGCTCTGGGTTCTCTGGTAAAAATTCACCCGGGAGCCTGAGAAGTTGTGCAAAAACTAATTCTACTGGAGAGGCGTCTAGATCCTCTTTGGGCGCAGCACGCAACCCCAATAAAACCCAGGGAAGTTTATTTACCCAATTTGTATCCATTAGTGAGGCTCTGAGGACGGCCTTTAAAGATCTGTGAAAACGCTCGCATAACCCATTAGCCTGAGGGTGATAAGCGGTGGTGTGGTGAATTGTCGCCCCTAAGCTGCTGGCCATGGCTGACCAAAGCTCCGAGACAAATTGAGGCCCCCTATCAGACGTGATGTCCGATGGGACGCCGAAACGTGCCACCCAGTTTGTTAAAAAAACGCGAGCGACTTCCTCCGCTGTGGTTGACGCCAGAGGGACTGCCTCTGACCAGCGCGTGGTGCGGTCTATCATTGTTAACAGATGTGTGAAACCTTGGGAGGAAGGTAGCGGCCCCACGAGGTCGACATGAACGTGGTCGAACCTTCTAGCAGGGATTGGAAAAGGCTCCAGAGGGGCTTTTGTGCGTTTGTGTATTTTGGCGCGCTGACAAGAAATGCAAGTTTTTGCCCATTCTTTTACGTTTTTGCGCAGGCCAGGCCACACAAACTTTTCGGCGACCATTTTAACCGAAGCGTGCACACCTGGGTGCGCGAGGGAGTGAATCGAGTCGAAAATACGGCGGCGCCATGCAGCCGGGACGAGGTCGGCCGGTTGAGATATCGCATATTAGGGGGGGCACACCGTCGCGTAAACCCCTTTCCTCCAGCCTTAACCCTGTTGGTCCAGACAGGAGTGCGCGCACGTCCGCGTCACTACTTTGCTCCTCTGCCATGGCTGCATAATCTATCTCTGCGTGGATTGGTGCTGCGTATGTGTCCGTGTTGGTGAAAAGCTCTGCGGCTGCAGTAGTATAATCTGTCTCCTCGCGCTCTGGCGATGTCACAGCGCAAGAGAGGCAGTCTGCTACCACGTTAAGTTTGCCTGCCACATGTCGAATGTCTGTGGTGAACTCTGAAATCGCAGCTAGCTGTCTTTGTTGCCTGCCTGACCACGGTTCGGAAATTTTAGCCATCGCAAAGGTGAGCGGTTTGTGGTCTACAAAAGCCGTGAAACGCCGCCCTTCTAACCAGAACTGGAAGTGGCGGATGGATAAATGAAGCGCTAGCAGCTCCCTG
This sequence comes from Pholidichthys leucotaenia, assembly GCA_020510985.1. NCBI lineage: Eukaryota > Metazoa > Chordata > Actinopteri > Cichliformes > Pholidichthyidae > Pholidichthys > Pholidichthys leucotaenia. Next base: position 55,059,039 of record CM035839.1, on the reverse strand, counting down.
TCAAAAGTGCTGTATTTACGCTCAGTTTGGTTTAGCGATTTGCTGAAGAATGCCAAGGGTTGCCAGATTCCTCTGACGTGTTGTTCTACAACTGCCCCTATGGCCAGGTCCGAAGCGTCTGTGGTTAGCGCAATGCGGGCCGAGGGGTTGGGGTGAACCAACAATGTGGCATTAGCTAGGGCACTTTTTACTTCCGCGAAGGCGCGTTCGTGCTCCGGGGTCCATTCGACCGCGTTGGAAGCTTTTTGTTTTCTGAGCGCGTCATATAGGGGCTGCATGAGCTGAGCTGCGTGGGGGAGGAAACTGTTGTAAAAATTAACCATTCCTAAAAATTCTTGCAGCAATTTGACCGTTTGTGGCCATGGGAAACTTTTTATCGCGTGAACTTTGTCTGGCAGTGGGACTGCCCCCTTCGGAAAAACTCTGTGTCCTAAAAAAATCAATTTGTGACACGCCGAATTTGCATTTGGCTGGATTGATTATTAACCCGTGCTCTTCTAGCCTCTGAAAAACCATAGTGAGATGCCGCTCGTGTTCTTCCTCAGACGGGCTGGCTACCAGCATATCGTCGAGGTAGACGAAAACAAAAGGGAGGTCGCGTAATACTGCGTCCATCATCCGCTGAAAGGTTTGAGCAGCGCCTTTGAAGCCGAAAGGCATCCGCAAAAATTCAAAAAGGCCGAAGGGGGTTATTACAGCTGTTTTAGGAATGTCCTCTGCTCGAACTGGGACTTGATGATAACTGCGGACCAGGTCTATTTTTGAAAAAATGCGCGCACCCGCCAGATGTAGTGAAAAATCTTGAATGTGAGGAATTGGGTAGCGGTCATGCGCTGTTGCATTGTTTAATCTGCGGTAATCGCCGCACGGTCTCCAAGAACTGTCGGATTTCGGGACCATGTGAAGTGGTGACGCCCAGGGGCTTTTCGAGCGTCTGATAATGCCTAATTTTTCAAGGGTAGTAAACTCGTCCCGAGCTATGGCGAGCTTGGTCGCGTCTAAGCGCCGAGCTTTGGCGAATACGGGTGGGCCCGTTGTGGGAATAAAGTGTTCGACCCCGTGTTTAGCCACTGTGGCTGAGAATTTGGGAATTGTGAGTGCTGGAAATTGGGTGAGGAGTTGATCAAACTTACCTCCTGCTGTGGTGACGCTAGCCTGCACGGGTGGTGGAGAATGTCGAGCTGAGCAGGGAATAGAAGCAAAGGACAGTGCATTAACCAAGCGTCTGTTCGCTAGATCAACTAATAACCCATGTGCACACAAAAAATCTGCGCCCAACAAGTTAAAACTCACACCCGCTACAACAAATGTCCATCTGTAGTTGCGGCCGTGGATGCAGAGGGGCAGGCTCTTTTTGCCAAAAGTGTCGATGATGGAGCCGTTGGCTGCCACCGCTCCATTGCCCCTGGGGCCCATGGCCCGGTCTGCTTGGGAGGGAATGACAAAACTTAGTTGAGCTCCCGTGTCGATAAGGAACCGCTTGCCGGTGTGTCCGTCCGTCACATATAAAAGCTTGCTTTTTTCGCTGAGAACCACCGCTGTTAACGGCTCTCGGCTTCGGCGTTTTCCCGAAATCGTGAATTTGCAGGGGGGAACGCCTTTGTAAGCCTTCTCGGCGAAGCGGTGGTGGAAATAACAAACGTCGCTCCGTCTGTTGCGTCCTGGCTGTGTCGTTGTCACCGCGGGCTGATTCTGCTCAGTGATTTGTGGCTCCGGACATCAGCGTCGAGGTCTGCGGATGCTGCTGTGGGTGTCTGCTCCTTGCAGGCGTTGACGAGCCGTTGAGCTTCCTGAGCCAGCGTGCGGAAGTCTTGCTGGGTGCTGCATCGCATGTTGGCAAGCGTCCCTCTCATGTGTGGCGGCAGCGTACTGAGGAATATGAAATGGAAGAGGAAGTTGTCATTGTCCTCTTCTTTAAGTTGCAACAAGTCCTCCATGAGGGCCTTGGGTCTGCCTCCTCTGTGGCCGTAGACCGCCAGGATCCTCTCGGCTCTCTCCTCGGCTGAGGGGACGTAATTTGCCACGATGGTCGCTTTCAGTTCTTTATATTTGTCCTGGGCCGGCGGCCGCTGGATTATGCTCCGCGCACATCTCGAAGTGGCGGCGTCGAGTTTGGCGACGATGTGATAGAACTTTGTATCGTCAGCCGTGATGCCCGCAAGTGCAAACTGGGTTTCAGCTTGCTGAAACCACGAGGCGGGGTCTTCCTGCCAGAAGTCCGGCAGCTTGACGGTGACGGCGTTTGTGTGGACAGTCACTGATGTGTCTGCAGGGTGAGAGTGCCTTGCTTCGGCTCTCTCCGCGGCGCTGGTGCTCAGTTGAGCCCTCTCTATCACTTCTGCCGTGGGGGAACGTCGTCCATCTGTTCCCCTGTCTGCATGGGCGCCAGCGTCTGCCTGGGTCGCCACAGATGAGTCGATCGCGGGGGAACGCCTCTGGTCCATTCTCGCGTCAGGGTCACCAGTGTGGAGGAGCTTGAAATAACGAGGCGATGTGATTCATAAACCAAAGTTTATTATCAGCTCCTCAAACAAGTCTCATCTAGGTGCAGCAGCAGCAGAAGTAAGAGAGCGAACACCTTCGGCTCTACGAACTTATACTCGCACATAACAAAAGACATGCATATCAAAAGCTGACATCCCTCATTATCTTAATCCCCCCATTGTCTTCGTACTCCTCCGCCTGGCCCTGGGGGGTCAGGGCAACCCATCCGGTCTCCACCGCAGTGCCTCGGATGCTCTTTGATCTTCACTGGCGGTTGAGACTCTTTGTCCTGTTCTGAGGTGTGAAGTCGCCTTACATATGTAATCACCAAACATTCTCACATGCTTAAATATATGTAGGTTATGGAATATATGATTAATATAGACCACACACTCAAAATATCCCACAATGCATTTTGAAAAGTAGTGTACAACGGATGGTCACTACATTAACCAATATATCCCATAATACAATGCGCAGCCAACGGAGCAGTGAGAGGAGAGTTTCACATCACAACATAAACTACTTTAAGGTATTTATATTTATTAGTTCAGGAAAAATGATTTTATTTAATACATATTTACTACAAATCACATGCAGGTATTCATCTTTTTTACCACCGTTAGTCTGTTACGTTTTACTGTCTCACGTGATGTCATTAACCGTGCCGTGAAAACAAGCCAGTAGTGTCCGAAAGCTGTTAATTTTATTGTTATATTGAGTTTACTATATTGTCCACTATATCTAACTTCACTATATAGTGAGTAGGAAGGGAGTGAGTGAGTGAACATTCCGAACACAGCCAGAGTTTCCTCCACCAAGAGGAGGTACTGTAATGTTTTCGTCGGTGTTGGATTGTTTATGTCTCTTAGCAACATAACTCAAAAAGTTATGAATGGATTTTGATGAAGTTTTGAGGAAAGGTGTGTAATGGCAAGGGGAACAGATTAGTTTGGTGATCTGAGAGTGCATACCTCCACCAAGGGCTTCGTTGTTCTCACAGTGTGTTTGCAAGAATACTCCAAAACTACAGGATAGATTTGGATGAAATTTTCACCAGAAGTTATTCTTGAGCTACAGACAAACCCCATTACATTTTGGTGATGATCGGAGAACGCGTACCTCAGCCAAGGTTCTTATCTTCAAAAAATGTTTGCAACAATACTCCAAAACTAATGGACAGACTCTGATGCAATTTTCACCAGAAGTGGCTCTAGGGCCTAGAAAATTGCATCGAGAGTCTCGGCCTACACACAAACCCATTACATTTTGGAGGTGATCAATGAGGGACGGAAGGAGCTTTGATGAAGGTGTGCGCTCTGAGTGCTTTTCTAGTTTCTAAATAAAAAACTTTGGATGCTTGTTTTTTTTCCTCTCTGTTCTGGCAGGTCCATCTTCTCAAGCCCACCGAGGTCCCAAAAGCGTGTTGTGCCCCCACAAAGCTCAGCCCCATCTCAGTCCTGTTCTACGATGACAACAACAACGTCATCCTTAAAAAGCACCGTAACATGGTGGTTAAGACCTGTGGATGTCTATGATGGAGTCATGGAAAAGTTTACATAATCTGAGCTGTACAAAGATGCTTTAAGACATGAACTCTGTGAATCTTTAAAGGTTAACTGAGGAAGCCATCAAAAAACGGATCAAACAGGAGTGTTGTTTAGATTCTGTATTTTTGGGTGTTAATGTTTCAATCGACTGTGCTGTTTATTGCACCGCCATGATTATCGATGTGTAGACATCAGTTTGAAGCCAGTGCCCTGAGGCTGATGTCTTCTACCTTCAGTGGCTATTTACCTTTTCCTTCCCCCATTCTATTATGCTGAGCACCAAGCTGGAACACAGAAAGTACTATTCTATCTGATCTTTGTTATGACCCGGCTGTGTGGCTCTACATTCCAGTTGTGTTAATGAGTTTTAAAAGTTCACAGAATGCAAATCTACTCTTTGATTCAAACATTTTATCCTCAGATTAGAGAATGGGGAATTTTATGGGACTCTGAATGTTGCAGCTGTGCCACATTTATACTTTGAGAGCAGAAAAACCTTTCAACTTTTATACCTTCTAAAGGAAGCCAGAATTCTTTGAACCTATTAACTCGAACCCCTAAGTCTTGGAGGTTCCACTTGTACTGGAAAGTACCTACCAAGTAATAAAAGTATATTTTTTATATTTATTGGTATATACTGTATGTAAATGAACACAGGGGCTGAGACATTAGCTGCCCAAATAATTAGAAGCAGCTCGGAGTCTAGCTAGTCAAATTCCTCAAGTTTTTTGGGCTGGAAGAATAGGATTTATCAGAAAAGGTGAGCTTCCTACAGGCAAATATTTATGAGCACAAGTAGGAAGGTATTGATCAATGATTTTCAACCTTGGTTTTTCTGGTGTACCATGAAAAATTCTCATTCAGGAATTTTATCTGGTTTCATGCCATTGGTCAAGAAAAACTACTTTTCTGACCAAAATGAAGTTGCAGTTTTTCCTAATGTGGACAATTTTTTCAGCACAGCTAAGGTCCCTTGAAACCTCAGCTGAAATTCACTGCATGAGCAACTCAGCAGCAAACATCGTACAAGATGCTCATTTATTTTGTTACAAAAGAAATTGACAGTAACACTTACTGTTGTTACAAGTCAAAGCGACTGAATTGTATTCATTTAAATACATTGGATGAGGATTGTAAATAATCAAATGTAAGATTTAATTTGTCCAAGATGAATCCAATAAGTTGAACTGTAAATACTTTATGTATCTTGACTGTAGTTGATACAAATGAAGAAAACTTAAATAAAGGTTAAAGGGATTATGAAGCCCAAAATAAAATTTGCATCATTTTTCTCACTGACTTTTTGTGACATTTATTTATTCAGTGTTTTGTTGCCATGAAAATATTCAGAAAACCTCACTAAACAGAAACCCCCCCCAGATTTTAAAAGAGGATTTGGACAAGAGTTCACAGGGCAGACATTTCCATAATGGCTCCACTAGAAGCCCCCCAAAAATAATTCCACAGAATTCTGATTATGCAAACATTTTACCTGAAAAACCTTTTTTCCTCCCATTACAAGAACAGATTTCTTTTAAACATGTACAAAATCAACTAAGATGATCAGTCACATTTAAATACATTGTTCACTTTATTGAAAAGGGTACAAAAAAAAGAAGTACAGTGAAAGCAAATTGTTTTTACCTGCTAGTAATTAAAGATGGACCAATTTTTTTTGCTGTTACTTATCACTAGAAGTTTCATTGCTCAGTCCTTGGGGCAAATTACAATTTATTCAAACTACAACTGAAAGTATCAATCACAGAGCAGTGTTTTATTTGAACAAATAATATGTGAAATGGCATGGTTTAGAAAAGAAATCCTGGTTAAACTGAAGTGGGACTAAGGTGGGTGTTACTGCACAAAGAGACGACACAAATGAGAAGAAATGCAAGATTTGGGAAAAAATAGAAACAATTATAGACTTTCTGAGTGGTCTAACGTGAGGTACTGTTGTAAGGTGTTTCTGAGTGTGGACACCTGTGGAGCAGCAGAACAGGAGGCAAAGCTGAAGAGTCTGGTTCACAAAAATCAAGAGCTCATTGAACTGAAATGCTGCCTTAACGTCCATAAATGTGTAAAATTACAAAGAGACATTTTAATTTTTTGCAGCTAGTTTTAACCCATCTTGGCTGCAAAACTCTGGTCAAAGAAAATAACTAAACTGACTCAACAGCACTGCCACGCCTGTGTGGGTGGATGAGTGAGGAAATCTATCGTCTCTTTACTCTGGACAACAGCACTGAAGCCGTCGTCACACATTACAAAAAAATTATATTAAATCATCCCACTGTAGCTTTTTCATTTTCCCGCCATTAATTATAATTACAAGATATATATCATTTTCAGTGTAAGCAGTCTTTCTTGCTGGTTCTGCTTTCTGGGACCTCCCCTCCCTCCCCATCTGAAATCATAAGGTAGTTTTATGCAATAAATATAAAAAATGGGCTGCTGGTGTGGTCTGCCCCATTGTTACCCTTTTCTCTGACACAAACATGTACATACACAGCACAGACACCCCCTCCCACCATCCCAACCCGACGTCCATGAATACTGAAAGGTCCCAGTGTTCGTCATCAACATCCTTCAGGTGCCATCATTCAATTTTTAATCCGTGGTCATTGTGCATCTGTAGGTGACAGTTTGTGTGTCAGTTAAGTGCCGTTTGTTTTACTGGTTTTATTTTTAAGTATTTTATAGTTATAAAAAGGTTTACATAATGCATTTTTTAGTTCACAACTATAAAGCCTAATCTCAGTTATGAGAACTGCAGGTCCTACTCACCCAGGTTCTGGTCCAGTTGAGGTCCCTATGCCTGAACATCTACCAGCTCAGGGGGCATTGGGGACTTGGGATGTTTGCTCTCAAAGTGCTGCTTGAAGGTTTTGGGGTCAGGCATCTGTGTCTGAAGGATTAAAAACAAAGCATTAATTGTGTTTTCTGGGGGACAGACAAGATGCAACAACACCATCACAGGCTTTTTGTTTCTTTATCAGTGGCACTTGCTCTTGTAAATATATTAATACTATATTTGCTTAAATCAGAGCAAAGCCACTATTTTCAGACATTATGGCTGATGATTTCATTTTGACAAGATGGTAGATAAAAGAAAAATGAATGATAAAAAAAAAACAGTTATCAAAGCCAGTCTTTACAAAGGTCAGTGACAAACTGGTTAAACAACTATGAGCTTACTATCAACCAAAATGACTAATAATGCTGAACCAAGCTGGCCCAGGGACCATGAGTCATGGAACAATTAACTTAAAGAAGAAGCCAGCTCTATTGTCATTCAGTCCATACAGCCAATCATGTACAGTACAACGAAATTACGTTTCTCCTATCTCCCAATGTTAATCACATCTACAATCAGAGGGGTTGCTGCCATGCAAGGTGCCGCCACAAATAATTTAAACACATCAAATCTAAGAAAAACAGACATGTGAACCTGAACAGATCTGCCTCCTACTTGTCTTGTAGGCTAACACTATGGAAAATATCTCCTCAGGTAGTAACAGAGCACAGACAATAAACAATAGTCTTTTTTTTTTTTTCCCCTGTGAAAAAAGTTAAAACACATCTAACAGAATGTAAAGCTTGCTACTGACCCGACAGACTGGGCAGGTGTGTACCAGAGCAGCCTTAGCTGCAGTCTTCTGGTCAGCGCCCTGAGATTTCTTCTTCTCTGCTGCCTTCTTGGCATTCTTTTGCTGGGACTGAATCTTCTGCTGTCCACGAGCCATGGCTCTCAGCTTAGACCTATTGGGGAGGGGAGGGCAAACTGTTAAAAAAAAAACTGTAGGAAAATGTTCCTGTTCAAACAGTCGTAGTGTCATGACAAAATTAGAAAATAAATGCATTAATTTAGCTGTGTCTGGGTGTGTGACATAACACAATCACTTTGATTTCAATTTAGAAACCAACCAGAAGCCATAATTCTGTCCTGCAAAAAGCAGGGACAGGCAATTTCAAACTGTCCATCAACAAAATAAAGACTCCAAAAATTATTTTTTCCCTTGTTACATCAAAGCAGTACATCCACCATAAACTCTCCTAAAATATAATCCAAGATGTCTTTTTTACCACACCTTGCTGATTTAGTTCCACTTTATTTTAATGTGACACGTAACTACATGCACAGAACTGAATCACCGAACACTTTCATAAAATCACTGAGAAAGGTGACTGAGCCAGATTTTTAATCAGCCAACATAAGTTTTATTTATACATCATTTTAAAACAGTCATTTTATTGCATTTAAAATGTTAAGGTAACATGCTACAATCTCAGAGAAACCCCACCAATAAGGTGATCCCCTATGAACATGTCACTTCACATAAAAATGACAACAAGTTACATTTTCTCATGCAACTTTTTAACAAAATTCTACTTGATAGCTTTAGGGTTAACCCTGACCAGTTGTGGAGGCTATTCCTCCTATGGTAAACTGCATCAGCATCAATGTTTTCCACAAACTTAATCATATATATATATTATTTGCTTCTTGCCCAGGATAGGGTCCAGCCTCCCCCAATGTAATTTTTTTTTTTTTATTTAAGTTTTTGTAAAGGGTATACAGGTCGTTACAGCAATGCAGTGTTTACATTTTCATCACGTTCCCTTATTTTCTGATATCTGACAACATTGGAAGATTAATTCTTACAACACCCCTTTTTTTTTTTAAAGTGAAAGAAAAAGTGAAATTAAAGAGAAAAAAAACAAACAAAAAACAAATAAAAAAAAACAAACAAAAAGAAAAAGTAAGTAAATAAAGATAAAAGAGCATCTGAGTAGCATTGGAACAAAGAGCGGAACCATTATTGAAATGGTATTTGTCAAAGATTAGATCTAATGGAAGACACATATGCGGTCCAGGGTTGCCAAAAGTTCATGAACCCATCCATGTCCTGTCTCGGTGCGAATGTCAACTTTTCCATCGAGTAAATGTCTTGGATCACGTTAGTCCAATCTTCAGGTGTAGGACAGTCCTTCAACATCCATTTTTTAGTTAGAGCTTTTTTGCTTGCCAATATTAAAACATTGAATAAGTATTTTTCTCCTCGTCTTTCCAGTGAGTCCGGTAGTAAACCCAAATACAAAGTTACAAAAGAAAAGGGAACTGTAATTTTGAATATTTTCCCCAATATTGTCTGTACCTTGGTCCAATATTGGTGGATAACTGGGCATGACCAAAACACATGAAAATGATTTGCAGTCTTTTCACCACACAAGCGCCAACAGTTCAATCCCTTATGGGTAAATTTGTTTTGTGCAGGTGTTCTGAAAAATCTTGCCAAGTTTTTCCATCCAAATTCTCTCCACTGCAGGGATGAGGTACTTTTCCATTCTGTTTATTTAGCTTTTCCCATATTTCCAGTTGTAAAGTGAAATTCCCCTCTTTTTCCCATCTCTCTTTTATATAAGATGTGTTGTCTCCTTTTAAGTCTTGAAGACCTTGGTATATTTTAGAAATGTATCTGATCCCTGGGATCCCTTTATATGCCATTAAGAAGACCTTCAGAACACCTGACTGGGCCCTTTCCAAAACCTCCTTTTTAAGTATATTGTTTATGTGGTGTCTAAGCTGGAAGAACCTGTAAAGGTCTTGATTTATTAGGCCTTGTTTTTTCAAATCTTCAAAACTTCTTATGATTTGCCCTTTAAAAAAATCGTAATATTTTATCAGCCCTTTCTCCTTCCACTTTTTAAATCTGGTGTCTGTTTTATTAGGAGTAAAGTCCTGATCATAGGCGATCCATTGCAGAAGTCAATAGGGCTCTTTAGTTTGATTCTCTCTGACTATCTTGTAACTTAAGATTTTTATTCATTTTTCATTATATATATTGCATTCAGATCACAGTCTACATTTAAAAAAAAACAAAGGGGCTAGAGTAAAAAAGAAAAAGGAGAAAAAAAAAAAAAAAGGGGGGGGGGACAAATGTTGGAGCATCAAGTTTTTAGTTTCCATCTCTTAATTCTTCTGGTTTTTCCAGCGTCTTTGGTTATTCTTTCAATATCTGTCTCGTTGTTGCACTTTGTGGTGTGTCCATTTCTGCCATTTTTTTTTCCCATAGTCCTTCTTGCATTCTTTGTCGATATGTTAGTTTTTCCATCATACGTATGTCCTCAATAATGTCAGTCCATTGCTCTTGGTCAGGAAGAACTTCTGATCGCCATTTTTTTGTGATTGTTTTTTTTACATGCAATCAACAAGATTTTAACTAGATATCTGTCCTCAGCCTGTATAACATTGTCTCTTTTAAGATCACATAGGTACATCAAGTTACAGTTCATTGGTATATTATATCCTAATATCCTCTGTATTGTCACATGTATAGATTTCCAGAATGATGAGATTTTGCAGCATTTCCAAAACATATGCGAGTGGTCTGCATTTTGAGCCCCACATCCCCTCCAGCATATAGATTGGGTATTTGTATACTTTCCTTGAATCTGTGGTGTAATGAAAAAGCGAATCAGGTTTTTCCATCCAAATTCCCTCCATGTTCTTGAATTTGTTGACGTGTGTTGTGTTTTCCATATTTCCTGCCAGCTTTCTTCTGTTATGTTTAAATTGAGCTCTTTCTCCCATTTCTCCTTTATATAGTTACTTGAATGATTGTTTGCCATAAGTTTCTGATATAGCTTTGAAATAATTCTTGTTTTATTTCCTGTATATGAGCTTAAAATGAATTGTATAATCTCGCTCACATCTGTTTGGAGGTTATGCCTAATCTTCTTCATATAATAGTCTCTCATCTGCAGATATCTGAAGAATTCCGATCTTTCTAGTTTAAATTTTCTCCTGATGTTTACAAAGCTCCCGAGATCTTTTTTTCCGATATTGCCCCATGCTGTGATTCCCTTGTTCACCAGATTTTTGTATCCCCTATCTTGTTTTGCCGGTTCAAACTGACTGTCAAATGCTACCCATTTCAATAGTTTTATGTCTTCCTTTATATTATACTTTTGTACTATTTTATACCACAGTTCTAAAGTAAATTTAGTGATTGGGTCTATTTGTTTGATTTGCTTATATGCATCTTTATCTCCTATTATGCTTTGTACTGGGAGTCCCTCAATTTCCTTTTCCATTTCTTTCCATTTTGCCTCATATCCCTCGTCGCACCAACATATGATATATCTTATTTGTGCTGAGTAGTAATATTCCTTTAGACTCGGTAGGCCCATGCCTCCTTTCTCTTTTGGTAACTGGAGAGTTTTATATTTCACTCTTGGTTTTTTACCTCCCCAAACAAATCTCGATATCATCCTGTCCCACTTTGAGAATTGGGCATCTGGAATCTCTGTTGGTATAGCCTGGAAGAGGTAAAGTAATCTAGGTTGTATGCTGATTTTGACTGTCTCAATTTTTGAATTCAGATCCATATTTAAGATTGACCATCTATCAATATCTTTTTTTATTTCTTGTTCCAACCTATCATAGTTTGCTTTATAGATTTTGCTTAGATCTTTAGCTATGTTCACTCCAAGGTATTTTATTTCTTTTTGTTTCCAGTTTAGTTTGATCTTATCAGTTATCTGGTTTAGAGGGTTATAGTGGAATGTCAGTATTTGTGTTTTTGTTATGTTTATCTTGTATCCTGATAATTTTCCAAAATTTTCTATCAAGTTCATCATTTCCATTATTGATTCATCTGGTTGTTCAAGGTAAACTATAATATCGTCTGCAAATAGCCCAATCTTGTGTTCCGCTCCCTTTATTGTTACACCTTTTAATTTCTTATTTTGTCATATCGCTTGAGCCAGTGGCTCTATGAACAGAGCAAACAAGGTGGGCGATAAGCAGCATCCCTGCCTAGTTGATCTTTGTATATTTACTTTGTCTGTTAAGCTACCGTTTATCTTGATTCTTGCCACAGGTTCTTGATACAGCGTCCTTATGCATTGTACTGATTTTTCGTTAAATCCAAAGCGTTCCAGCACACTATATAGGAATTTCCAGTTAACCCTGTCAAATGCTTTTTCTGCGTCTAAACCCATTATTACTGCGCTTTTCTTTTCTTTATGTATTTGATTAATTATATGTATTGTTCTCCTGATATTGTCATGTGTTTGGCGTCCCTCTATGAAACCAGTTTGATCATCTTCTATCAATTCCGTCAAGAATGTCTTTATTCGTTTACATATAATTGTTGTATATATTTTATAATCCACATTTAATAAAGAGATTGGCCTATAGTTTCCGCATTGTTCTCTATCTTTCCCTGGCTTTAAAATGACTGAAATAATGGCTTCGTTCCATGATGGAGGTATTTTGTTGTTGTTCAACGTCCAATTAAATGACTTTAGAAGCTGTGGCGTGAGTTCTTCTATAAACAGTTTATAAAACTCAGATGGGTATCCATCACTACCTGGTGATTTACCGTTTTTAAGTGACTTAATCACATCTCTAATCTCTTGTGTTGTTATTTCTGCTGTTAGCTTTTCATTTTGTTGATTTCCTATTGATGGCAAGTCCAATGTGCATAGAAATTTTTTAATATCTTTAGTATTTGTTTCTTCAGGTTGCGAGTATAGTTCTTGGTAGAAATTATGGAATATTTCTTCGATGTTTTCTGGGTTAACTGTGGTTTTATTTGTGGTGGGGTCTTTAATCTTATATACATTATTCATTGTTTGTTGTTTTCTTAACCGTTTTGCCAGCAGTTTTGTGGCTTTTGGTCCCGTTTCATAATATTTTTGCTTTAGATATCTATTTTTCCTTTCAATTTCATCCATTTGTGTTTCTTTTATCTTTATTTTTTCTTCTTTAATTTCTTGATATATTTTTGGGTCATTTGTGCTTTGATGTTTACGTTCTAGTTCCCTCAGTCTCTCACATCTTTGTTCATACGCTTCCAGTTTAGTCTTATTTGCTTTTCCTGTTTCAACAATTAATTTACCTCTTAACACGGCTTTTAGTGCATCCCATAGTATTGTTGGGTCCACTTCTTCATTGTCATTCTCTTGGATATATTCATTTATGTTTACTTTTATTCTTTCTTTCATTTTATCATCATTTAACAGTCCTACATTAAGTTTCCATGTTATTTGTCGTTTTCTATTGTTTAAATTTATTTCCATGTATATAGGATTATGATCTGATATTTCTGCCCCTCCAATCCAACAATTTCTCACCCTGTGTCTGTCATCTTCATTCATAAGGAAGTAATCTATTCTAGAGTGTACTTTATGGACTGCTGAATAATGTGTATAGTCTTTTTCGAGTGGGTGCAGGTCCCTCCAAATGTCTACCATACCCATTTCTGCCAGTGAGGTTCTTATGAATTTTGTTACATGTTTTTTTGTCTTCTTAACACTTGTTGTATCAATTTCATGATCCATGACAGCATTTAAGTCTCCTCCACAAATTAGGACTCCTTCACTGTGTGTTGCTATGAGATCAAACAGATGTTGAAAAAAACCCTTGTCACTTTCTGGTGGGGCATAGATGCTCACTAATGTGATCTGCATTCCATCTATGCTACCCTTTATTATTACATACCTGCCTTCTTTATCCTGGATTTCCTGTTCACATTCAAATTGTATTTTATTTGAGATTAGTATCATAACCCCCCTTTTAGTTCCTCCCTTAAATGAACTGTAGTAGGAGTTCTTATAGCCAAATCTCTTTAGTTTCACATGTTCTGTCTTGCTCAAATGTGTCTCTTGCATAAATATAATTTCGGCTTTTTCTTTCTTGAATTTTCTTATTATTCTTTCCCTTTTAACAGGTGAGTTCAGACCATTCACGTTTAGTGTTATTATCTTAAGATTTTTACCCATAATCATGTTTTTCCATTTTTTTAACTTGTGCTCCTAGCCCCTTTAACAACAAAAATAACACATATTTATATAAAAACACATTAAAAAATCTCGACCTCCGTACTTTGGGCCTTTCTTCTGCCCACTGGTCCCTGTTGGTGGGTGGAGGGATTGTCCTCACCGAGTGTAGGGCCCTCCCTAGACCTGTATTTACTATCCAAGAAATAGTCATTAGTCTAGAAATGTCCAACAAATATCACTTAAACCTCTCCTAGCCGTCTGTTTCTCTTTTACCTTGTCTTCTTGGCCTTCATTTCTTCTGTGTCTTTCTTAATCTTTGTTATAATCTAGGCTTTCAGTTGAAAGCCTTGTAGTCTTTCCTGGGCCCGCTGCTCCACGTCTCCCCCCGTCTTTTGCCGTTCACTCGCCTCCACTCCGGCTGTCGTGATGCGTTCAGGGCCTCCGCTGCTCCTACCGTTTCCTCCGGCACGTACACCTCAAGGCCCCGCTCCATCATGTCCTGCGCTGCCTCTCTGGCTGTGTTGTAGGTTCTTACGCCGTTCTCCCAATGAATCCTCATCTTCGTTAGCGGCGTTTGGAATCTAATTTTTTTTTCTTTCAGCGTTTTTTTAATGTTGGCATATTTCTTCCGCTGCTGCACAATTTCCGCCGGGTAGTCATGATCAAAGAATATCTGCTTGTCGCCGATTCGTATCTTTTTTTTCCACGCTCGTGTCAGGATTCTTTCCTTTACATCATATTTCAGAAAGTTTACCACAACTGACCTGGGTGTAGAGCGTGGGTTCGGGTTCTGTGCCGAGGCTCTGTGCGCTCGTTGAATCTGCAGATCCGCTTTGCTGGGCAGTTCCAGCTCTTTTTTTAAGAACTGATCGATGAATTTCGTCATCGAGTTGCCTTCAATGCCCTCCGGGATCCCGAAGATGCGTATATTGCCCCGTCTGGACCTGCTCTCCAAGTCGGTTACTTTCTCCTGCATCCTCTGCATTTGTGCCGTCAGGGTCTGCAGCTGTTCGCTTGCCTCGCTATTCCAATCTTCCAGCTCTGATATTCGGGCCTGCGCTTCTGTCATACACGCCCGCTGGGAGCGCAGCTCCTCCATGTTTTCTGCTAGCTTGCGCTCCATTTCTCTTCGGAGGCCCATAATTTCTTCCTTAATCTCTTTTTTCAGCTCCTCCTTAAGAGCCGCTAAATCCTGTTGTAGCTGCCGTTTGAAGTCTCTCAACTCTTTACCCAAACTGGCGATGCCAGTGTTCATGGTATCGAGTGTGTCTTCCATTTTCTCTGCTGCGGTCACCTCGTTTTTTTGGGCCCCGTGTTCAGCGGTTTCTCCTGCGTTGTTGAAGAGGAATTCTTTAATTTTACTCTGCTTTTGTCCTTGTGCCCGGCTCCTTCGTGTTTTCATCCCTTAGTTTATTGATCCGCTTATGTCAAGTTGGCCATTTACCGATGATTTTTAATCCGGCTAGGGAGAGCTCTCTGTTTAAGCGTTATGTCTCTCCGCCATCTTCCCGGAAGTCCCGATTCTCTCTGACTATCTTAAACCAAATTTTTAGCGGGGTCTCTATCCACGGGTTAGTGTTATTCAAAAGCTTAGGTAAGGCATTGTTCCCTATTATCGCCTGTAGGGGGATGTCACTTGTTATTTGGCATTCGATCTCCTTCCATTGTGCAGTGTAGACTGGGTTACATATCTCTACTAAAGTTTTAATTTGTGCGGCTTTAAAGTAGTCCCTGATATTTGGCAGCGCGAGCCCACCTTTGTCTTTGTTTAGCTGTAGGGTTCTATATCTGATTCTAGGTCTCTTGCCCTGCCATATGAATCTTGAGATCCTTCTGTCCAGCTCCTACCATGTTTTTTTGGGAGGTTCTACCGGTATTGTTTGGAAAAGGTATAGAAGACGTGGAAGTATATTCATTTTGACTGCTTCAATTCTTTGTGCAGTACCCAAGAATGGTATCATATTCCATCTTGCTAGGTCAGATTTTATTTTTGTCACCAGTGGATCATAGTTTAGTGATATAATTTTGTTGAGTTGTTTCGGGATATTGACCCCCAGATATTTCATAGATTCCGACTCCCAGTTAGTTTTGAGTTTGCTTAGTGAATAATGATTTGGGTCATAGTTGAATGTTAAAACTTGGGTTTTATGCATGTTTAATTTGTACCCCGATACATCTCCATACTCTGAAAAAACTGAGGTTAGTTCTGGTAAAGAAGTGTCCGGCTGCCCTAGGTATATTAAAATGTCATCAGCAAAGAGTGCTATTTTATGTTCCTTCTGACCAAGTGTAATACCTTGAATTTTTTGGTTTTGTCTTATCCATTGGCTCAGAGGTTCTATGAAGATTGCAAAGAGCAGTGGAGACAGGGGGCAGCCCTGACGACATCCTCTTTCCAGTTCAAAAGATGATGATAAATTACCGTTAATCCTTATTTTAGCTGTTGGTTTTTTATATAATGCCTGTATAGTTCTAATGAAGTTGTTATGAAAATTGAAACTGGATAAGATTCTATATAGAAAAGACCAGTCAACCGAATCGAATGCTTTTTCAGCATCTAATCCCAATATGACTGCATTTAAGTTATATTTTTTTATATGATGAATTATGTGTAAAGTGCGTCGAATGTTGTCTTGTGTCTGTCTTTGTCTTATAAAACCTGTTTGGTCTAAATGAATTAGGTCTGTCAGTATATTTTCTAACCTTTTGGCAAGGATAATGGTAAAAAGCTTATAGTCCTGATTTAGTACACTGATTGGTCTGTAGTTGGAGCACTCTAGTTTATCCTTTTCAGGTTTAGGTATAACTGCAATGACCCCTTCTCTTCAGGAGGGGGGGATTTCCCCTGTGTGGAGGACATAATTAAATGTTTTCAGGAGGAGAGGAGATAGTTGCTGTTTAAAGGTTTTGTACCACTCTGCTGTATAGCCATCAGCTCCTGGGGATTTGTTAGCTTTAAGTTTCATAATTGCTTTTTCCAATTCTTTAGGATGTATTTCTGACAGTAGTGTTTTATTTTGTGACTCCGTAAGTTGGGGAAGGTTTAATGTGTTTAGGAATGCCTCGATGCGTTTTTATGTTTTTTGTGGGAGTATAAGTTCTTATAGTAATTCTCGAAGTTTTTAAGAATATCCTGAATTCTGAATTTTATTTCCTTTGATACTGGGTCTCTGATTTTGTAGATTGCTCTTTCTGTTTGATGTTTCCTCAATTTATAGGCTAGCAATTTTGCCGATTTACTGCCTGCTTCATAGTATTTTTGTTTCAGAAATGTAAGTTTCTTCTGGATTTCTATTGTGTAGATCTCATTTATTTGGTTTTTAATTTCCTTAATCTTGAGCGAGTCAGTAGAATGAGTGTTGCCTTTGTGTTCTTTTTCTAGGTTCCTAAGTTCTGACTCTAATGTGGATAGTTTTTCTTGTCTTAGTTTCTTTTGGGTTGCCAGTTTTGCAATAATCTTTCCTCTTATTACAGCTTTACATGCATCCCACAGTATTAAAGGGGATACTTCTCCATTATCGTTATCTTCCAAATATCTGAGAATATCTGATTCCAATTCATCTTTCAATGGTCCTTTCAGGACATTTGAATTTAACCTCCAAGAAAATGTATTATTTGTGTATTTTTGGATATTTAAGTCCATGTAGATCGGACTGTGGTCGGAGAGATCCATCAGTCCTATTTTACATGTTTTTACTCTTCCAATGTCTCTATTAAACATAAAAAAATAGTCAATCCTTAAGTAAGATGAATGTGGAGTTGAGTAAAATGTATAGTCTTTTACACTGGGGTTGAGTTCCCTCCACACGTCACAGATTCCCAATTCTTTTAGTAGCATCCGAGTCTTCCTGTTTTGGGTGTTATTTTGATGTGGGGAATTACCAGAAGCATCCCAGTATGGATTCAGTCTAAGATTGAAGTCCCCACCACATATCACTAAACCTTGAGCTTTAGTTATCATTAGGTCGAATACATTTTTATAAAATTTCCAGTTAGCCCCTGGGGGAGCATACACATTCAGCAGGGTGATATCTTCTCCCTCTAGCCGCCCAGTTACCAAACTGTATCTCCCTTCTTTATCTTTGTGTTCTGATTTTTTTTCAAATGTAATTTTGGTTGATATCAATGTCGCTACTCCCCTCCTCCTCCCTGATTTATATGAAGATGAAGAGATCATTTTAAACCCTTGTCTACTGAGTTTATTGTGTTCCACGTCTGTTAGGTGGGTTTCTTGTAAAAATATTATTCCTGCTTTGTCTTTTTTCATTTTGCCTAGAATCTTGGATCTTTTAACTGGATTCAGGATTCCTTTTACATTATATGAAATTATTTTGGTTACACCCTGTTTCTCCATTGTGTTGTTTTGTTTAGTATAACTGTGTGGTGGCCCTCTTTTGTGCTACTCAGAAACTGAAAGAACATTAAAAACAAGAAAAACATTAAGAACATAGTGTAAAAAACTTTAAAACAAAAAGCTGTCATAAGAACTTCCTGAGCTGAGGTCTTTTTAAAGACCCTGTAAGAGCCTTGATGGAGTGAAGGCCCTGAGGGAAATTCCTCAAACTCTGTTACGTGTTGAGGGCCCTCTCTTACCACTGAAAGTAGTCCCATGCTTTTAACGTGAGTTTCAGAACCCAATCCAAACTTGTAATGATTTTTTTTTTTTCCTTTTATGCCTAAACCCTGTGAAATTGTGTGCACCCTCCCACCCCCATCACATCAAACATTCACGCAAAAACAGTATTTGTTAGTATGAGGAGAACATGTGGATTATTGTCACATTTCTATTTTAACAAGTTTTTTTTTTTTTTTTATTACAAAGACTTATTTGTTTCAAATAATATGATTGTTCCATGAAATGTTTTACCACATGCTGAATATGCATCTCCTTTAATGTTTGTTACCTTGTATGAGGGGGGTTGGATGTGCGGATTGATTCAAGAGAAAAGAAAAAAAAAAAAAAAAAAAAAGGTCGCTATTCCAACCTGAAAACGGAGAGTTTATCCGCGACGCTCTGGTGCTGGGTTTCCCGCTGCTGGTCCGTGGATTTTGAGGGTCTTTGTGTTGTCCATGTTTGCGCTTTGATCTTCTCACTCGGGTCTGCTGCGGGTTTAAATACCGTTACCGGGAGCCCTCTTTTCGCCATGTCAGCTGTTGCTTCTTCCGCCGAATTATAGAGACACGTTTCATCGCCGTAGAAGACCCTTAACTTCGCAGGAAATGGTGTCTGAAAGCGCAATTTCTTCTCTCTTAACACCTTTTTCGCGTCATTGTATTCCCTGCGCTTTTTAAGGACCTCCGGGGCGTAATCGTGTTCCACGTAGACTTTTCTCTCCTGGTGCATAAATCCTTTTTTCTGCCAGGCCAGTCTTATAACCTCTTGTTTTATTTTGAAATTGGAAAATCTTACCAACACCGAACGTGGGGGCGCTTCCGCCGCCGGCCTAGCGGCTAATGAACGATGTGCCTTTTCTATCTTCAAGTCGGTGGTTTGTGGAATATCCAATTTCTCTCTTAGTAAGGATTCCACGCATTCTGCCATTGAGTTAAAACCATTTTCGGTTCCTTCTATCAGACCATGAATTCTTATGTTGTCTCTTTGTTTTCCTTCTTGGTCGGTTAGCTTAGCCTCTATAGCTGCTTGTCTTTTGCGTAGGTCTAGCACAGAATCTTCGAGCACTTTTATTCGATCCTCTGTTTCCAAGATTCGGTTCTCGGCCTGGTCCACTCTGCTGTTTGTCCTTTTCAATTCTTCTCTGAATTCCCGAAATTCGGCCGTAACTTCTCGGCGAAATCGTCGTAGCTCCTCAAATAGTGATTTCAGGCTAACCCTTTTGTTAGCTATCACCAGTTCCTCGTCTTCTGAACGGAGATCTTCCAGTTCAGATTCTCCGGCCGATACGTGTCCTGGCCTGGAGAATTTCAGTTTCTTCTGTTTTCCTTTAGACATGATGATTTTGTCTTTTGATTTTCACTCCTCCAAAAATCCGTTAAGTTTGATTTTCAAGGTGTTATCCTGGATTGGGTCTGAGAGCTTCAGTGTTAAGCTGCAGTCGCCATGGCGTCCAGACCGGAAGTCCCCCCAATGTAATTTTAAAGACTTTTCTTTTAAATTAACAGCATTTCTTGTGATGTTGGCACTTTTTTCTCCCACTGTAAACTGTTACAGAAATTTTTATACTTTTTCTGCAAATTTTGTGGGCAACTCAGTGGAGCAGTGGTTAGCACTGTGGCAGCACAGCACAAAGGTCACGGGATCTAGCCCACCCCCCTGACCATCGGTGACCCTTCTGTGTGGAGTTTGCATGTTTTCCCCGTGGGTTTACTCCAGGTACTCCGGTTTCCTCCCACAGGCCAAAAATATGCAAGTTAGGTTAATTACAGACTCTAAAGTGGTCCTAGGTGTGAGTGTGTGTGTGTGTGTGAACGGTGAAGGGATTGGCGCCACATTGTGGCTGCCTCATCCATCCAGGTGGATGCACTGAATTTCCCTCTGGGATTACTAAAGTATAAAAAAAATTACCAGAAAACTGTACAAATATGGTGTGTTTTTGTAAATCTTGTATTATTCTCCAAAATTTGAAAGACTTCTCTGGTAGATCTGGTAAAGGTAAATTTGTTATTTACCTTTATTATGCCTCATCAAAGAGGCATACAGGCACACGCACCTGTGTGTGAATGACTGAAATCAAGCAGTGGTTTGTTTTTGTTTTATTGTTTAAATGCTTTTGAATTGTGGCTCAATAGAATTATTTAAAAAAAAAAAACAAAAAAAAAACTCATGAAACAGGCCTGGACAAAAAATGATGGTACCCTTAAAGGCCAAATGTCACGTAATTTTTTTTTTCTAAATGACAACGAATTTAGATAAAATACACATAGCTTAAACCAAATATTCATACCGGAGACCATATCACCCACCCGTATTTACATAATTGCACAAAATACACCAGGTTTAGGCCCCACCTTGCTCGCTGGCTTGTGACAGCCAATCCAGACCACGCCCATGTTTTTGACGTCACAAGTTGTACCCTGGCTGCCCTGCCTATCCACATTCACACTTATCAACATTGGACAATCATGACGGAAAGTGACAGCGATTGTCAACAAATTAGTTTAGTTTTGTCTTTTTTTTTGT
Source organism: Pholidichthys leucotaenia (assembly GCA_020510985.1). Taxonomy (NCBI): domain Eukaryota; kingdom Metazoa; phylum Chordata; class Actinopteri; order Cichliformes; family Pholidichthyidae; genus Pholidichthys; species Pholidichthys leucotaenia. The sequence goes on along the minus strand of CM035839.1, from coordinate 55,038,078 downwards.
CAGTGGTTCAGACAGTGACAGAGGCATAGAACCTTACAGGTTCGAGCCGTCCGAGACGGAATCAGATGCTTTGTCTGATGACAACAGTTCCGACGATGACCAGAGAGCAGAACCAGTGGAAAATGTCATTGAATTGGACATTAATCGCCTCCAGAATTGGGAAGCCGAAGGGGGTCTGTCGAGGGCGCCCCATAAATATTGATTTTTCGGAAGCCATTATTATTACAGTGGAGGAGAGCCGCTGCTGTCAAGAAATTGACCAGATCAATATGAAAATGGAGGCGCATACCTGTCAAGTGAGACGTTTTCGCCATATTTTAATACGGGGAAAATGCAATTTTAGCAAATACGGGCGTATTGCCATTTCTGTACACCCAAAAGAAAAATATACGGGAAAAAAAATTGTTGAGAAGCACGTCCTGTGTGTGATCCCCCACAGCTATGGGGCTGGCAGATCACTCAGCCTGAGCTATTCGCACTATATTGAGAAGTGTGGACTCAATCATTAGGCTGATTGTCGGGGCGGGCAGATCGCTCAGCGGGAGCTATTATCACTACAATGAGAAGTCATTAGGATAATGGCTTAACACTTTCAGCTGTGCTGCGGCTGCGGAACAGAGAGGAATCGCCTTACAAATACAGAATTCTGCTTTTTTTTTTTTTTTTTGAGCCGGACGCTGAGTTGTGTTATTGTCAAATATCCATGAATCCTTAAAATATTTGACAATAACAACACAAATTACATTTAAAACATTTCCCAGAGAAGTGTCCCTTATTACTCCGCCGTCCCTTATAGCCGCGTTTTACGGTATTAAAATACGGCGAAAACGTCTCACTTGACAGGTATGAAAACATTTCGCAGAAGTGTCCGTTATTACCCAGCTGTCCCTCATAGCCGCGTTTTACGGTATTAAAATACGGCGAAAACGTCTCACTTGACAGGTATGAAAACATTTCGCAGAAGTGTCCATTATTCCCCAGCTGTCCCTTATAGCCGCGTTTTAAGGTATGGGTGAAATATCCAATTTTTTCTTTCTTGTTGCTCACTTCAATCTTCCAGTCTCCATATAAACAATCAATCGGGATACCCCAAGCATCAAACTAAGGTACAATCTATTTCGTCACTTCCGCCTTCTTCCCCAGGTGATTCCAGGGGCCGTGAGTAGGAATGTCAGGCCAAGCGCGGCAGTTTTAAATTAACAAATATTCCGGCGTTACTGAAGCATATGCACAAAGACCCGAACGGATCGGTTCCCTTTTATATCTAGTTTCAAGACATTTAAAGTACCCTGTTACGTGACATTTGGCCTTTAACCTAATATTTTGTTGCACAACCTTTTGAGGCAATCACTGCAATCAAACGATTTCTGTAACTGTCAATGAGACTTCTGCACCTCTCAGCAGGTATTTTGGCCCACTCATGAGCAAACTGCTCCAGTTGTCTCAGGTTTGAAGGGTGCCTTCTCCAGACGGCATGTTTCAGCTCCTTCCACAGATGTTCAATAGGATTTAGATCAGGGCTCATAGAAGGCCACTTTAGAATAGTCCAATGTTTCGCTCTTAGCCATTCTTGGGTGTTTTTAGCTGTGTGTTTTGGGTCATTATCCTGTTGCAAGACCCATGACTTGCGACTGAGACCAAACTGACACTGGGCAGCACATTTCTCTCTAGAATACCTTGATAGTCTTGAGATTTCATTGTACCCTGCACACATTCAAGACACCCTGTGCCAGATGCAGCAAAGCAGCCCCAGAACATAACAGAACCTCCTCCATGTTTCACAGTAGGGACAGTGTTCTTTTCTTGGTATGCTTCATTTTTGCGTCTGTGAACATAGAGCTGATGTGCCTTGCCAAAAAGTTCCAGTTTTGTCTCGTCTGTCCATAGGACATTCTCCCAGAAGCTTTGTGGCTTGTCAACATGCAGTTTGGCAAATTCCAGTCTGGCTTTTTTATGATTTGTTTTCAACAGTGGTGTCCTCCTTGGTCGTCTCCCATGAAGTCTACTTTGGCTCAAACGACGACAGATGGTGTGATCTGACACTGATGTACTTTGACCTTGGAGTTCACCATGAATGTGTTTAGAGGTTGTTATGGGCTCTTTTGTTACCATTCGTATTATCCGTCTCCTCCTGCGGCCACGTCCAGGGAGGTTGGATACAGTCCCGTGGATCTTAAATTTCTGAATAATATGTGCAACTGTAGTCATAGGAACATCAGGCTGCTTGGAGATGGTCTTATAGCCTTTACCTTTAACGTGCTTGTCTATAATTTTCTTTCTAATCTCCTGAGACAACTCTCTCCTTTGCTTCCTCTGGTCCATGTTTAGTGTGGTAAACACCATGTCACCAAACAGCACAGTGACTACTTGTCACCCTTTAAATAGGCCGACTGACTGATTACAAGTTTGTAGACACCTGTGATGTTAATTAGAGGACATATCTTGGTTGAACATGTCCCTATGGTCACGTGATAACCGCAATTATGTAGTACTGCGCTATGGACAAACCTATCGCAGAGGATAAAGAGCAACCACGGTGTAAACCCCCTCAAAGGTTTATTATTTTATACACTGAAGTAAAAAAAGCAGGCTTTTATTTTGATAACAGTGGTTTTGTTTTCACTTCCTGTGGAATTGTCAGTAAGGCTACAGCACTTAGCAGAGACAGTGGAGCTACAAAAGCCAACGTTAATCGGTTTATAGACCCGTAATGAGGTACAAGCTCTTTCGGTGGTCGTAGGGTATCATTTTACTTAATGTGTACTGTGCTAAAATAAGAAAATAAAACTGTAAACTTCACCAGCAGTCAAGACCACTGCCATCACATTATGGGGATCCATACATGCAGTGTTCACTTTTTCCACTTTTTTGTGTGTGGCTAAATCTCGTCATTCACTTATGTGCCCCTATTGATTATTAAATATTACGAGTATTTCTATTGCCAAGGGCAATAAATGGAGGACATCAATGGAGGCCATGCTAATACAGATGAACCTGAGATGGCTCAGACATGTTGAGAGGATGGACCACCAGCGTCTCCCCCGGCAGTTACTCTACTCACAGTTATGCGAGGGCAACCGCAATCAGGGTAGACCAACGCTCAGATTTAAAGACACTGTAAAAAGAAACTTGGAGAAGTTGGACATAGACAGGAGTTCCTGGCAGCAGAAGGCTAAGGACAGAGCTGTGTGGAGGAATCTGATCAGACCTAAATGAAACAGTCATTGTCGCCCACGACAGACTGCTATGATGATGATGATTGCCAAGGGCATGTTTGCACCCGGTACTGTGGAAGCTTCCACAGCACCAGGAGCTGCCACTGCCAGCACCGTGTGGGGCATTCTCTAGATGGACTCCAGCAGGCAGTTAGTGGCAGAAGCTTTTGGACGAAATGCTAAATACAGCCGTGACAGTGAGCACTTCTGAGCAGAGTGTTTATGAACCTGACAATTGAGCTCTGAGAGCAAAACAACTACTGCATAGTGCATTGCTCGTTTGAACGTGATTTTTCGGACCGCGGCCAACACTGCTTTATGAAAATGATCAAGTTTTTTGTTTTTTTTTACAGAATTGACTGGAGCGCCACACAATTGTCACACACACACACACACACACTGAGAGCGGAGCTGCAGAAAGTTTCTCACAACTTCAATCGTTTGCCACATAAGTTATGAACCCTGTTTAAATTACGAGACCACGGGGTCCTAAAAACATTTGCAATGATACCGCATATCGCAGTGTTGAGCTATCTACCGTCACCGCAGGGGAAATTCATCCACCGTGACAGCCCTACACTGAAGCAACAAAAAGGATTACCTAGGTCAATAAAAACTTAACCTTTTAACTGGCCATGATTTCACGTGCCCCCAGTAGCACAGCGCAGCAACTGCGCCTGTCAACTCACTCTGACATCCCCGGCTGCATTGAGGATTTGCACTGATTTGTACTGATCTGCCAGTTTCAGAAGGTGGCAGGCACGCGTTGGAGGACTCATGGATGACACGTAATACACCCAAGAAGAAGCAGTCCTTATTTCCTTTTCCCGTTTTCTTGCTTTTAGCTCAGAAAGCTAATATGGCTGCCATAGATCATCGTTTGTTGTCACATAATGGCTTCGTACGCTGAAAATAGCCACAGAATACAAGCAAAATTTACGTGGGATAATCCTAAGAGTTTGTAGATGTGGGAGAGAGCGCAAATGATCGACAGAACGCAAAATAACAACCACGATGGACGAAAATGGACTGGTCACGTGAGTGAGTGAGCAAGCGAGCGAGCCCCCCTCCCCCGGTAAGTGACGAATTTCTGTTTTTTTTTTTTTTTTTTTTTTTTTTTTTTTTACATTGTACTGATTTTCTGGTTCATACACTTTGAAGATGAGATAACAGCACACCCCTGTAGAGACAACGGTGTCAAAAAACAGAACCACTCTTTGTGTAAATATGTCCAAAGTCCACTTTTGATTGAGTTATGGAATTTATATAGCTGCCGCGACATTATGCAAATGAGATGCGTAAATTTATTCCTATTTGAAACTTTGGATCATAATCTACATCTTTCTAATTGACAGTAAGCCATTATCTCTTGCAACTTTCAAGTTATAGCCTTGGAAATCTGAACTATTTTACTGACAAAAAATATTTACCACTCTTGACCACTAGGGGTTATGTCGCCATATGGCGACTGGGACAGTTAATGAGTTAAAGCCCAATGTTTCCCACAACTCCAACTATATTACTATCTCAAAATCTATTCCAGCTTATTATTATAGTGTGCCCCAATGTGAAGCATTGTGAAAACACTATATTACTATCTCAAAATTTATTCAAGCTTATTATTGCTTGAATGCTTAACAGCATTCACACACTGTTCTCCTATTTCTTATGACTTTTTCTCACTTCTGTACATTTTTTGGACTGTAACTACTTCTACATTTTTTCAGCTAGAAACTCTGTTCAAACTTTAAAATGTTCAGTTTATTTAGGACACTTATGCTATTACTTTTGGTGTTTATACATTTAAAAACTTTTAAATTATTTACATTTTTCCACCAAAATTTTAGCATTGATTTCAATGAAGAAATCTTTCAAATTCTTGTTCAGCATCTTCAGTTGTACAGCATATGTTCAGCTATAAAAAACATTCAAATTTTAAAATGTTTCTACAATGCTGCATTTCCCCTCTAGTCCACTTTGGCCTGCGTAAGCTTTGAACGAGCCCGGCATGCACAGGGCGCTGTTCATGCTCACTTTTTTTCATCTACCAAGGCCAAGCGGTTGATGCATGCGCACAACCATCATCTGTAGTTTCACTCCCGCCCAATAGGTAGCGCCAAGGCACCGACGCGCCAGGATTTTCACCAACAAAGAAACGGCAGACTTCTTCACAAAGTTTCTCTTCAAATATAGAGTCCATTTCTGCTGTTTGACTTCCCGGTTTTCACTCCTTTTCCATGAAGATGCTGCTGCCGCTGTGAAAGAAAGTATGTATGTATGATTCATGTATGTTTTTATTCTCGTTTTCTGCCTCCTCGTTGTCTTCTTAGTCTACTGATGTATGCTGTGTCAATATCGCCACCTTGTGAATGGGACGTTCAGTCTTGCGCATGCACTTTTCAACGTGTTCAGGTCATGGGCAGGTGGCGCGGTCACAAAATTTGGGCTGCACGCAGTCAAACACTGTGGACACTAGCAGAGTGGAGACGATGTAAATTTCGTCACACGAGGTTTCCAGTTACACGTACGCCAACAGCAGAGGTGTAGAATGAAGCAGGCTTGAGTTGTCAGGTTTTTCACGTGTGCCCACATTTCTGACCTCATTTTTCTTGTAAGTGTGTGATGTCATTCCTCAGAGTAGAGAGGCAGTGGAACTCAGCAGAAAATGTTTCTGGATAAATCACGATTGCGGCCACAATTTTTACTCTACACACTTCATTTTTTCCAACGAATGTAGCCACACATGTATTCTCACTCACAAACTTGTCATCGAAGCCATAAGTTTTTCTGTTTTTTGTTCCACAAGCCCTGAACTGGACTGAATCTGATGAAAGCGCCTATAACATTTCAATGGGGAGGAAAAATTCTGAGACACAAATGTTCTTGGTTTTTAACCACTTGCACTCCGGGCAATTTTCCTAAAAATGCCAAAAAATAACGTGCCCAAAGTAAATCGAAAGCTGTTATTCAACCCTTTGCAGCATCTTCATGGGGTTGGTCTCATTTAAAAGAAAACACTTTGAATTTTTTGGCAAAAAAAACAATCTCTCTACGTGCTCCGGCCACTGAGTTACAGTCATCTAAACATACTGAACTTGAAGAAAAAAAAAATTGGACACAGTGTTTTTTTGGATACAAATGCTTGTAAATAACACACAGCTGTCCGATCCGGCTGGAAAATGCAACAGAAATGTAGAACCAAGTGTTATCCAGCTGAGATCCAAATTTGGTAACAATACCACAAAAAATGAATATTTTACACAGCTTTGTTCTCAGGCTGTTCCCAGGCGTTTTGGAACTGTGCCAAATTGTGCCAAATGGCACAGTTTGGAAAAACGTCTAACTTTTGAATAATTCAATGTAGAATCTTCATTTTAGGCTCTAATGAAAGGTCACACTCAGGGCTGTGTCTGTGTGTGTGGGCGGGGGATCCGACTTCGGCCCTCGCTACAGACGGATTACACTCCTTGCATGTTTTCACAGCGGCCCCCCCCCCCCCTCGCTACTGTGTGTGTGTGTGTGTGGGGGGGGGAAACCGTGAACGGACCGTGAAGGCCCCCCCCCCCCTCGCTACAGAAGAGGGCCATCGCTACATGATGGAATAGACTGATATGCTTCCCCCCGCGGACCGGGGGGCGTTCGGACCGTGAAGGCCCCCCCCCGCTCCTCTTCTGCAGCTGGGGGGGGGGGGGGCGCTCACGGTCCGAACACGGCAAATGAACCGTTTATCGCGGCGCACGCGCTTCGTAATTTGTGCGCAGTACAGTTGTAATTTACCGATCGGTCAAAAGTCATTTTTGGATTACAGTTTTCAGGGATAAATAATAATTTAGCTTATAACACCTTACCTCTTCAAAGCAGCAGAGTCGTGGCGAACATCTCTTCCCCCAACGCGACGCTGCTCCGCTCGTGGATCCCGATCAACATAATTCCATTATTGCCGTTTTGGCGAATGATTTACGACTTTTGTCGTCGGCCTCCGTCTATTCTGCTGGAATGAGTGCAGGTCCCACTTGTGGGTGTTCTCCATGCTGCTGGGTGAGCCTGGGTCTGTAGTAGATTCGTCCAGAGTCCTTTGTTTTCATCTGCTGCAGCAGTAAATATCGCTTCACCCAGCCTGAATTTCTGTGCTTCAATTGGCTCCTGCGTTCACAGTAGGCGGGTCCTCCTTCCTAGATTTTCATTCATTGGCTCCTCAAGGTTTCAGAAACCCAATTCAAGGCTCTTATTAGTCGAATGAGAGGTCAATCAGATGAACTAATCTGTTCGCGGCTGTGTTTGCAGATTTTTTTTTTCCCAGTGGCGCTTGGAGGGCACACCACCTACACCATCACCATCAATATCCTTATCATGCGTCATGCGCACGAGCGCGCTCTCGTGCGCCCTCGTGCGTCATAGGATGCAGAGACTTGCCCGCCCGCAGAACAACGGAGTGCAAGTGGTTAACTCGCCAGTACGACCACAGTTTTGAGTTTAGGAACACAAAATTTACATGGTAGCTGAAAGCCTCAGGATTCTAACAATCTAAGAATGAAAACTCTTGCTTTTATGGTTTTAGAAATAGTTACGATTGTTTGAACACTGCTCCCCCAGTAACATGATTTCCAACACACCTTACAGACAGAAGCTGCAGTATCACTCATCTACCTATGCCACAGGTGTCAAACTCATTCCATGGAGGGCCAAGACCCTGCAGGTTTTACCTCCACCCAGTGTCTTCAACAGGTGATTTCACTGAATTTCTTCCCACTGATTGCTGATCAGTGAAAACACCTGCTGAAGACACTGGGTGGAAGTAAAACACGCAGGGTCTTGGCCCTCCATGGAATGAGTTTGACACCCCTGACCTATGCTGTGCGTAGCTCAGTGGTTATGTGTTTTGATTATGAAGTAGAAGGTCCCAGGTTTGAGACCAGGTCCAAACTCTTTTCCTGTTTTCTTGGAACTCTGGATGATTTAAGTATTTATCAAGGACCAAGCTAATATTGTCATGTTACTTGACATAATTTACCATTTGACTGAGTTAAAAAAAAAGATGTTATGAATATTGCAGCTAGCACACCTACGTACCTTATAAACCAAGATTTATTGTTCTAAATGTATAATAAACCCATCATTTTTATAAAAACAATATAAGCGTCCACCCCTCAACCCACTGGTATTGTTCAACTCTGTTCCTAAAACTGTTATTTAAAGCACTCCAGGATCCACAATCAGCTAGGCTAATGGTGCCCGATGGCATGAAGTCCAACACACCTTACAGACAGAAGCTGCAGTGTCACCCACCTACCCACGCTGTGCACAGTTCAGTGGTTATGTGTTTTGATTATGAAGCAGAAGGTCCCAGGTTCGAGACCAGGTCCAAACTTTTTTCCTGTTTTCTTGGAACTCCACATGATTTAAGTATTTAGCAAGTTACAAGCTAATATTGTCATGTTACTTGACATAATTTACCATTTCACTGAGTCTCATCTCGTAAACCAAGATTTATTGCTCTAAATGTATAATAAACCCATCTATTTATAAAAAATATAAGCGTCCACCCCTCAACCCACTGGTATTGTTCAACTCCACTCCTAAAACTGTTATTTTAACCACTCCAGGATCCACAATCAGCTAGGCTAATGGTGCCCGATGGCGTCACCACGCTAGCCTAGTCCTTACCATAATGGTGAATAAACGTACCCAGAACACCCTAAAAATATCATATGCCCATTGTTTAAATGCTATTTATATATTAACCCCCTAAAGTGTTAATATTGATGACTATTGTCCATCTATCATGCATTTAACGGCTTTAATAGCCATAGCAGGCGGTTGGCTAACAGCACCCACCAATGACATCATCACCTAATGCCAGAGCCCCCTGGTTCCAGAAGACCAATAAATGGTAAACGTATCCAGAACACCCTAAAAATATCATAAACCCATTGTTTAAATAGTATTTATATATATTAACCCCCTAAAATGTTAATATTGATGACTACTGTCCATCTATCATGCATTTAACGGCTTTAACAACCATAGCAGGTGGTTCGGTTAATGGCACCCGCTAATGATGTCATCACCTAATGGCCGTGCCCCCCGGTTACAGAAAACAAATATCTTATAATAAATATATCCAAACCCAATCGGTTATGTGAAAACTATACAAATAAACCCCCAAACATTAACTACAGATCCCAGGCAGTCCCCAGATTATACCATTAACAAAGGCCTCCCTTTCCACTGCATTTAGTAACATCATCACTCTATATATAACTCAAGAAATCTCTCTCACGATCATAGGACTCGCTAAAAGATCATAGGATTTGCCTATATGACATCATATAGACACCATCTCTGTCACGATGTCTGTCACAACCATAGGCCTCCCCAAAACATCATAGGATTCGCCTATGATGTGCCTATGATGTCTACGTAATGTCTATATGGCATCATATAGACATAGTATAGAGCAGGGGTGTCCAAACTTTTTGCAAAGAGGGCCAGATTTGGTCAGGTGAAAATGTATGGGGGCCGACCATTCAGCCTGACATTCCTCGAACCATTACCATTGTAAATTACCATGTAAATATGTAACTATATCACTTTGCTGTCTGCAGCTAGGTTGACATTGCAAATGAGAATCTGTTGTCAATTGCATTACCAGGATAGTCAATGGTTAAAATAATAATAAATTACATACAAATAAACTATTCTATGAAATTTGACTCTGAATATTTTTAGAAACTTGTATTTATTGATTTTGTTTCAACAAATCACATCCCAGTGCATTTTGAATAGTATAGTCAAATTAAATGACAGAAATTTGGCAAAACTGTGGTTTGATCATCACAAAAAATCAATTCACTGAGACTTTGGAATTTATTCTCCTCAGAAGAATAAAAAAAAAATGTACCTGCATTAATGTGAAGGGTGACACTGGTGTTTCGACTGCAGTAAGCAGGCCAGGTCTGGCTCAAAAGCAGTGGTTTTGATGCGCAAGATGTCACGCAGTTGAGAGTCACATTGTCCTCAAACAGTTCTTGTTAATGTTCATAACCGAGAACGTATTCTCGCACAAGTATGTCGAGCCAAACAAGCTCACCATTTTCTTAGCAAATGTTGGAATCTCTTGGAACCTGTCTTTGTCCAGCTGGCAGTAAAAGTCGACGAGAGGGAGTTGTTGGTGACGACCGTGACACTCTGCGTCACACTGCAGCTGAATGACCTTCAGCTGCAGGTGGTCTGGAGCGTCATTAGGATCCACGGAAAAAGGAGTGGAAAAAAAGTGTGATCTCCTTTTCAATAACTGCGAAATCCCTGAAACGCTGTTGAAACTCCTCAGTCAAAGATGTGATGTATTCTGCATACCTCCTCATTTGCACACTGATATTGTTTTCTGGAAAACTGGTCATTTCCCTGCAGTGATGGGAAATGTGTGGTATTGGGCTGCGTCTGTGACAGGTGCCTTTGGAAAAGTAGCAGCTTTGTCTGAAAAGCTTTTATGTATGAATACAGTTGGCTCACCACTGCATTTTGCCCCTGAAGGCTCGTGTTCAGCGAGTTCAGATGTCGTGTTATGTCAACTAAAAATCCAAAATCAGCCAGCCAAACAGGACTGCAGAGTTCCGGCATCGGACAACCGAGTTCACACAGGGGTCACGCGACGAGAATGCAGCCACAGGTCTACTGCCACCCTCTGGTGAAATATAAAATTGCTGTTTTTGGTATGTGTGTATTGTTTACTGTGGGAAATTGTGCTGGCGGGCCACATATTATTGATTTTATGACAGGATGCTTCGGGCCGGTGGAAATTTGGACACGGGCCGGATTTGGCCCGGGGGCCGGACTTTGGGCATGCCTGGTATAGAGTGATTCAAGAAAACCTGTGTGTGTGTGTGTCCGTGTGTGATCAAAGGCAGGCATCACTCACAATCATAGGACTCACTATGACATCAACAAAGATCAAAGGCAGGCATCACTCACGCTTACTCACGATCGTAGAACATCAAACATCAAAGGCAGGCATCACTCACGATCATAGGACTCGCTATGACACCATCAAAGATCAGACGCAGACATCACTCATGAATATAGGACTCACTATGACATCAAAGTTCATAGGACTTGCTATGACACCATCAAACATCAAATGAAGGCATCATAGGATAAGCTACGCCATCATCAAAGATCATAGGACTCACTGGGACATCATCAAAAATCAAAGGCAGTCATCACTCACGATCATAGGACTCGCTATGACACCATTAAAGATAAAAGGCAGGCATCACTGAACGAGTGCTGACGTGCTTGCTTACACCTGTTTTCTACGGGCATGCAGAAATACTTACTTATACTTGGTTTCTACGGGCATGCACAGGTATGCATTAGTTTGTCTAATGGAGAGAAGAATCTCCTCAAATATTTAATGATATTGTTTTAATATTTCCATGGTTATTACAGACATATATCCCTGGGTATTATTAACAGAATCCAACCTCAGAACCTCATTATAATCCAATAAATAACAGATTCTTGTACGTATACACAAGTGTACCCCAAGCAGTACTCCTATGATATTATAATTAAATTATAAAAATTGGAGCACCACCTAGTGGTTAGAACAATGGAATCTTGTTACTTGGATAAACTTTGTTCGATTTTCACCAAATTTTCTATGTTGTATATTAGTCCCACCCTGCATGCTCCTATATAAAAATAATAATTAACAAAAGTTAGCATGCCCCCTAGATGTTACAACAACGGACACTTGTAACTTGGACAAACTTTGTCCCATTTGCACCAAATTTCTACAACAATTTTATTATTACATTAGATGCTCAAACTTAAAGCCATGATTAGCGGGCAGTAGGGGCACACTATCAAACTAGCCGTGGGAATTTTCTAGTTATTATTATAGTTCTTCTTCCGCCGTTTTTCGGTTCGTATCTCCTCTCACAGCTTTGACAAAACCTCCACAAAATATATATCAAAAGGTGGGGCTCGATCCGTAGATTGTTTGTATTTTTATTTCAACATTTTTGCTCAGTGTACAAAATATTAACAAAAAAACAGCAGGGTTTTACAAGCCCAGCTAGGGAGAGCCTCTCATGTTTTAGGCTTCTTACTCAAAATCGGAACCGCTGTGAGTTCTGGCCTTCCCAGTTTATTGTGCCCAATGCAAAGCATTGGAAACACTATATTACCATCTCAAAATTTATTTCCAAATAATACACAGTTTAGATTGCTTTGATGTGCCCAGATTTAAATGCACATATAACATGGTATTAGCTACACTCAAATCAACAATTTTATTATTACATTAGGTCCTCAAACTTAAAGTCACCATCAGCGGGTAGTAGGGGCACACTATCAAAATTTCCACAGGAATTTTCTAGTTATTATAGTTCTTTTCCTTCTTCCACCGTTTTTCGGTTCTTATCTCCTCTCACAGCTTTGAGAAAACTCCCACAAAATATATATCAAAACGTGCAGCTCAATACGAAGATTTATGCTATTTTATTTCAGCGTTTTCGCTCAGTGTCCGAAATATTAATGAAAAACCAATGTGATTTACAAGCCCAGCTAGGGACAGCCTCTCCCCCTTTAGACTTCTTACTGAAAATCCGAACCGCTGGGAGTTCTTGGCTGAAATTTTGGATTTATGGTTCTAATATTAAGCCCATTAAGCCCTAAAAATTTCAGCCTCCCCAGATATATGGAAGTATAGGAGGAGAACTCTTGAATGAATGAGCACCCTTCAGATTTGCTCCAAGTGTTTTACAAGTCCTAGTGATGGGATGAACAACACTGGTGCGTCAGCACTGTGCCGAGCGCACAAGAGTGAAACCCCGTATTGATGCGTGCATCGCTTTAAGAAAAAAATCATGTGACCGATACAGGAAGTGTGTCGTTTGGATGTGCCGCGCCAAATTGTGTTTATAAGGAAACAAACTGTATTGACATGTATTGTTGTGGATTTGTTGAATGGAGATGAAACTGTGTTTGCTGTTGCTGTGTCTGTTGGATTTGTGCTTGCCCTCACCTTGTTCAACTTCTGACTTCATGGATCGTTCCAATAAGAAGAAGTTTTCCCCAGTCGAATCATTTTGATCTTTTGACGGCAAATAAGGTCAATCTTTTTCTCCTTTGGGCATTGTTTACTGTTAGTTTTTGAATTAAATATGTTTCTACTCTTTTCTGTAAGAGGTTTGAATTGTTTTCAGATAAATTAACTTTTTATTTTATTGTAGGTGAAGTGTCGGCTCTGCTCCACAGAGCTATCTTACGTCAATAAGAGCACTTCATCAATGCTGAGGCATTATAGAGCTCGGCATGGCAATGAAGAATTGGCAGATACTCAGGTATGTTGAAATTCTCACAAAAAATTTGAATTTTCAAAAATAGTTTATTACACACAAAAGGCTTTGTGTGACTCTGTAATATTGTTTGTAAAAATTACAGACCTTTAACAAGCTTTAAACAAAATATTTCCTTTTGGCTTGCAGTACCTAACAAGCAAGCAGTGGATGAGGCTGTGGTCAACATGATCATCAAAGACTGTCAGCCACTCACCATTGTTGAAAATGAGGGATTCAGGGAGCTCCTGATGCTTATTGCACCCTCATATGTTCTACCAAGCAGGAAGGTATGTGTAGGAAATGTATGGTTGTATTAACTACTGAGTACTGTCATGTCATATATGAATGAATGAATGAATGAATTTATTTCGGATAGTACATTACAGGTTAAAAGAAACTGTATAATATAACAACAAGGTCAAATTAGACAAAGACTCCTACTATACAATTCCACGTGAGTTATCCGAAATGGGTGATGGCTGAAGCCGCAGCTTATATTGCCCACCCATATTCCATCCAAGAATTCAAAGGAGAAAAAAGAGAAAACAAGACAAGAGCGATTACAATTTAAAACAAGGCTAAGACAAAATATGACTGAGAGAAAAGAAAACTGAGCTAGTCTAAGTTAAGCGGTTACTATTCAAAAACAAATCTAAGACATAGTGTCACAGAGAAAAAAGAAAAACTAAGCTATAACACAACACAGGCTGGAAATGTCAATCCTTATGTGAGTTTACATGTCGTCTTGTAAATATGTTTGGAGTATTTCTTCCTTTAGTTTTTGTTTAAATTGTCCAAGCTTTGTACATGATTTTAATTCAGGTCCAAAATCATTCCATAATCTGACACCTTGCACTGAAATACAGTGTTGCTTGGTAGTTGTTCTCACTGTAGGCTTTTGAAATATACATGTTCCTCTGAAGTGATATCGTTTCTCCCTTGTTTGGAACAACTTTTGGATATTTGCGGGCAGTGATAGATTCTTCACTTTGAACATTATTATTGCGGTTTTAAAGTCGATCAGATCTTTCAACTTGAGAGTTTTTTTTTAAGAAAAAGTGGGTTTGTTGGTTCCCTGTAAGCTGCTTTGTTGATCATTCTAATAGCTCTCTTTTGAAGCATAAAGAGTGGATATATGTTTGTTTTATATGTATTTCCCCATACTTCATTACAATATGTCATGTATGGGAGTATTAATGAATGATACAAGGTGTATAGTGTGGGTTGATTCAGCAAATTTTTCACTCTGTGTAATATTGCAATTGATTTGGATACTTTACCTTTTATATAATTAATATGTGGCTTCCAACACAGTTTGTTATCAATTATTACTCCAAGGAATTTAGTTTCGGATACCCTTTCAATCTCTACACCATTTACACTGAGTTTGGGTACTGGGTAGTTGTGATGGTTGTTAAAGACTATAAATTTTGTCTTGCTTAAATTGAGCGTTAATTTGTTTGAATCAAACCACAGTTTCAGCTTTCCTAATTCCTTTCCGAGTGTATCCAGAAGTTGTTCCAAGTTGTTTCCACTGCATAGCAGGTTAGTGTCATCAGCAAACAATATTAAGTCCATTTTTTCTGAAACTTTACATATATCATTTATATACATATTGAATAATAATGGTCCCAAAACTGAACCCTGTGGGACTCCACAGGTGACCTTCAGTAGCTCTGAGTTTTTGTTGTTAACACATACAAACTGATATCTATTCTTTAAGTAACTTCTTAACCAGGACAGTGCTACCCCTCTGATACCACAATTTTGTAGTTTCTTTAATAATAGATTGTGATCTACTGTATCAAATGCTTTTTTAAGATCCAGGAATACTCCAACTGAATACTCTTTATTTTCAATGGCTGTTGATATTTTTTCTGTAAATTCCATTAAGGCATATGCTGTTGTCCTTTTGTGTCTGAACCCATATTGCTGCTCACACAATAAATCATTCTTCAGTATGAAGTTGTCAATTCTCTCATAGAATATTTTTTCAAGTATCTTGGAAAATTGCGGTAATAGTGAAATTGGTCTGTAGTTGGAGAGTTCCCCTCTGTCGCCTGTCTTGTAAATTGGAATTACTTTAGCTATTTTCATTGCATTGGGAAATATACCTGATTGGAGAGACAGGTTACAGATATACGTCAGTGGTTTCACTATGCATTCGATAACAGTTTTGACTAGTAGCATATCAATACCATCGCAGTCAGTAGATGTTTTACTTTTGAACGATTTAACAATTTCAATGACCTCTCTTTCGTCTGTGTTCTTTATGAAGATGGTGTCTTTTACAGCAGTGTTATTGCATATTGAATCACCTGTTGGCACCGTAGTGGGTATTTCTCGGGCCAGTTTAGGTCCAATGTTAACAAAAAAATTATTAAATTCATCTGCAGGTGAAGCTATATTCACATTCGGAGTCGATTTATTATTTTTTGGAGTGTTAGTTGGGTAGCTGGTATTTCTGCTTTTATTTCCAAGGATACTGTTGATTATTGTCCATGTATTTTTAATATTGTCTTTGTTTTTTTCCAGTTCTTTACTGTAATAGTCTCTTTTACTACATCTTATTATATATGTTAACTTATTTTTGTATGTTTTATACCGCTGCTCTGCTTCTTTTGTCCTTTTCTTTATGAAAGCTTTATATAATAAATTTTTCTTTTTACACGCCTTTTGTAGTCCTTTGGTTAGCCATGGTTTGTCAGTAAATTTGTGTTTAAGCTTTTTTTTAACTAATGGGCAGTTTTTTTCATAAAGAGTGGTTACAATGTTTGTAAATGTGTCATAGGCTTCATTTACATCTGATACATAGACTTCTGTCCAGTCTTGCTTCAGCAAGTCCTCTTTAAAAGAACTGATTGCGTTTGGTGATTTGTGTCTGAACGATTTTGAGATTTTTTCTGGGTTGGGCCCCGTGTGGCCATGGATAAGTGCAAAGATTGGCAAGTGGTCGCTTATATCATTTATCAATAATCCACTTTCTATATATAGAAATATATATATATATATATATATTCATAATGTATTACAGTATTTGTATGGTTATTTTTAGGCCATCAAGGACTTGGTGAGCCAGAAATATCAGGAGGAAAAGGAGAAAACAAAAAAGGACCTCCAGAGCGTCGTTGCTGTTAACTTAACAGCTGATATGTGGACGTCCATTAATATGGAGGCATATCTTGCTGTTACTTGCCACTATGTGAACAAAGAAAGCCATGAACTCCATTCATCAGTCTTGGGAGGGCAGCATTTTCCTCAGAAACACACTGCAGAAAACATGGCCACAACTTTATCAACTCGCACTTAAATTTTTATGCACACCATCTTCATCTGTACCCTGTGAAAGAGTTTTTTCTAAGGCAGGGGAACTGGTGTCTAAGAAGAGAAATTGCCTTGGAGCAAAGACTACAAAAACTTTTGTTCCTCAATAAAAATGTATGAATTAATCCATTTTTAGTCTGTTATTTTGTATGATTGAACACTTAAGTTAAAAAAAATTCATACATAAGTCAAAAATTTTAACTCTGAATTTTATTATAGACAAATTTGCTATATTTTACATACCAACTCATTTTAGCATTTACACAAACAAGGTTTTAAGCATATTTTAAACTCTTCTCATAAACAACTTAATTCAGCAAACAAATTGAGCAAATGAAATTATACAATGATGAGATCATATTTTAAGTAAAAGACTAGCAGTTAAATAAAGATTAAATATTATTTCACAGGCTGATGTTGGGTTTGCAGCACGTTAGCTTTTCCATCTTATTTTCATTTTGTTTACCTGCAATGATTTTAGAAGTACTGCAGAGGTCACTATTGAGTGACCAACACAGTGTCAATACAGTGCCAACACAGTTTGGGTAATGTGTCAATACACTCCTTGAGGTATCATCATCCCATCGCTAACAAGCCCAGCTAGGGAGAGCCACTCCCCCTTTAGGCTTCTTACTCAAAATCTCTTACTCAAAATCGGAACCGCTGCAAGTTCCGGCCTTCCCAGCTTATTGTACCCAATGCAAAGCATTGGAAACACTACACTCACCGGCCACTTTATTAGGTACAGCATGCTAGTAACGGGTTGGACCCCCTTTTGCCTTCAGAACTGCCTCAATTCTTCGTGGCATAGATTCAACAAGGTGCTGGAAGCATTCCTCAGAGAGTTTGGTCCATATTGACATGATGGCATCACACAGTTGGCGCAGATTTGTCGGCTGCACATCCATGATGCGAATCTCCCGTTCCACCACATCCCAAAGATGCTCTATTGGATTGAGATCTGGTGACTGTGGAGGCCATTTGAGTACAGTGAACTCATTGTCATGTTCAAGAAACCAGTCTGAGATGATTCCAGCTTTATGACATGGCGCATTATCCTGCTGAAAGTAGCCATCAGAAGTTGGGTACATTGTGGTCATAAAGGGATGGACATGGTCAGCAACAATACTCAGGTAGGCTGTAGCGTTGCAACGATGCTCAATTGGTACCAAGGGGCCCAAAGAGTGCCAAGAAAATATTCCCCACACCATTACACCACCACCACCAGCCTGAACCATTGATACAAGGCAGGATGGATCCATGCTTTCATGTTGTTGACGCCAAATTCTGACCCTACCATCCGAATGTCGCAGCAGAAATCGAGACTCATCAGACCAGGCAACGTTTTTCCAATCTTCTATTGTCCAATTTCGATGAGCTTGTGCAAATTGTAGCCTCAGTTTCCTGTTCTTAGCTGAAAGGAGTGGCACCCGGCGTGGTCTTCTGCTGCTGTAGCCCATCTGCCTCAAAGTTCGACGTACTGTGCGTTCAGAGATGCTCTTCTGCCTACCTTGGTTGTAACGGGTGATTATTTGAGTCACTGTTGCCTTTCTATCAGCTCGAACCAGTCTGGCCATTCTCCTCTGACCTCTGGCATCAACAAGGCATTTCCGCCCACAGAACTGCCGCTCACTGGATATTTTTTCTTTTTCGGACCATTCTCTGTAAACCCTAGAGATGGTTGTGCGTGAAAATCCCAGTAGATCAGCAGTTTCTGAAATACTCAGACCAGCCCTTCTGGCACCAACAACCATGCCACGTTCAAAGTCACTCAAATCACCTTTCTTCCCCATACTGATGCTTGGTTTGAACTGCAGGAGATTGTCTTGACCATGTCTACATGCCTAAATGCACTGAGTTGCCGCCATGTGATTGGCTGATTAGAAATTAAGTGTTAACGAGCAGTTGGACAGGTGTACCTAATAAAGTGGCCGGTGAGTGTATATTACTAACACAAAATTTATTTTCAAACGATACACAGTTTAGATTGCTTTGATGTGACCAGATTTAAATGCACATATAACATGGTATTATCTACACAAATCAACAATTTTATTATTACATTAGATCAGGGGTGTCAAACTCATTCCATGGAGGACCAAGACCCTGCAGGTTTTACCTTCACCCAGTGTCTTCAACAGGTGATTTCAGTGAATTTCTTCCCACTGATTGCTGATTAATGAAAACTCCTGCTGAAGACACTGGGTGGAGGTAAAACCTGTAGGGTCTTGGCCCTCCATGGAATGAGTTTAACACCCCTGCATCAGGTCCTCAAACTTAAAGTCACAATCAGCAGGAAGTAGGGGCACGTTATCAAAATTTCCACGGGAATTTTCTAGTTACAAAAACTATATGTGGCAAAGTTCGATAACTTTGTACTCAAGTCCCTTTTTGATACTTTTTTACTCATACCGAGTAGTTTTGTGATTACCTTTACTAAAAAAGCAATATAAAATAATTCTATTTTATTACAATTTCTATTCTCACCACCCCTGAACTTCACAGTGTACAGGGTTTCTGTAGGTATGAGAAAGTCAGATTTAAGACTTTTAGACCAATTATAAGATCACTAGATCAAATCTCAGGCCCTGGATTTGTGAAATGATATGTCTTAACAGAACACATGACAATTACCCTTGCCCATTCATTTACTGGAACTGAAACGACTGCAAATTTTGGGTCATCAATATAGCTTGCATTAAATTTGAACTTTCCTAGGACTGAGGTGTATCTATATAATTATACTATTAACATAAAATACATGAAACCTGCCGCCATATCAGAACTGCAACTTAACAAAAAAAAAGTCAAATATTTACAAAAAAAAGGTTGCACATTTACAAGTAAAAGTTAAAAGTTGACATTTAAAAAGCTGCAAGTTTTTATGGAAAAAACATCGCAAATTTTTGTGAAAAGGCCTTTCAAATTTACGTGGAAAAAAATTAATTTGCTGATCTAGGGGAAAAAATGTAAACTTCCAAATTTATAGGGACAAAGCTACAAGTTTAACCAAAAAAGCAGCAAATCTGTGTGAAAAGAATGCAAATTTACGTGAAAAAAATTACATTTGCAAATTTTGGTAGATAGTACGGTGAACCTGTGAGCAGAAGGTTGCTGGTTCGGGTCCTGCTTTTGGCACCTTACCCAGACCATTTTACTTTAGGTTAAAAATGTTAAGATTTAAGAGATTAGCCTTAGAATTTGAGAGTGAGTAAGATTAAAAATGTTAAAATTTAAGAGGCTAGCCTTAGGATTTGGGAGTGGAGAAGGTTAAAAAGGTAGTAAATCGAAGTGCCGGATGAATAGCCTGCTGTGAAATGGGTCCGTAACCGGATCAATAGCAGCAGCCTATTTTTTAATCCTGTGATATCTATATTTTTAAGACATCTGAAATGCAGATTCAAGGATTCACTCATTTTTAAAGACAATCAAGAACTTGATTTTGGGTAAACAAATGTAACACTTTTTAAAGTGGTAGTAGTTCAAACAATTTCGTAACAGCTAGTAAACTAATTTGCTAACAGTTAGCCACTGACGACTAAATGCAGACAGAAGAAACAGTATTTCAATCGTTAATTAACTAGTTTTATGGTATCATTCAGACAACTTTATATTCTTCACACTTTCTCAACAAAAACAGAAAACAGTCTGACAAAAACTAGTCGCTTCGTCCGAAGAGGCCCCAGGCCCCACCTAGGCTAGGCTAAACTAGCTAAAGGATCATAGCCTAAAACTCGCCAAACTACTGAGTCAAGCCGAAGTTTGAATAAATCAATAAAGACAGTTTATATTGGCTAAAGCTAAATTATGTTAATGCCGCTTAATGGTGAAATATACTCTCGTTTTTAGGCAAAGTTACCTTCGAGGTTCGCCTCCGTCTGCACTCTTCCGTCGTTATCTCTTTTCTCTGAGCACCGCAGGAAGCTCCGGGGATTTTTCAACTGTTAACGCACAGAGGCGGAAAATGCGCCCCCTGCTGGACCGGAGGAGAATGGCTGCAGGAGTCTCCTGCCTGTGCATCCATCCATCCATCTTTTTCCGCATAAGTTTTGCTTTGCCAAAAACGAACACTATCACAATCCTATTGTATTTTCTAGGTATTGTAGCACAGCTGTTATTTGCAGACATACGTATCTAAAAAAAAAAAACTCAGGTGAACTTTATTTCACTTTATTTCAGTGCTACGTTATCCATATCCAGCTGTATGTGAATTTAATTTGTTTAAAGAGCATGAACTCAAAGTTCCAAATGTACATTTATGATCTTATGGAGTTCACCACAAGCTCATCAATCGATCCCGTTGAAAGCAGATCACAAAAATCTGCTACGCTAATAAATCCTAAATTGATTAAATTGTGGAGAGTGTGGGAAATGACGAGGCTGGTTTACGAACAGACGAAGCTTTATTACCACTCTCACATCATCCATACACAGAAAGTACTGAATCAGTCAAGCCAGGTTCTCCTTATAAACTCAACAGATCATCTCACATCTGCATGACATTTCACATCACACTGCATGACATCTAACCCCACAATACATCTCCCTTAAACCCCCAGCTCCCTCTTCCTGCCAACTCCCCATGACGTCCTTGCCTATTACGGGAAAAGGCCCCTATGACGGGGCCTTTTCCATTAGCCCCGCTTAGCACGCCAGGGGACAGCTCAGCACGCTTTGTATGTCTTTCCACTAGCCCCAACACGGTTTAACAGCCGCGATTTTCGGCCCTGCTCAAGGGCAGGGTACAGTTGTGCTGAGTCGTGCCGTGTTGTGACGTTAAAAGACTGGTCGCCGCTGATTGGTCAGGTCTTAACGTCACGAAAGCGACCGTCTTCGCCGTCTTCTGATGAATCTACGCCATTTGCAATATTTCACGGACTAACTCGGTCACGGAGTAAATACGATATTAATACAGACAGCGTTGTAGGTTTTGCGGAACTCTACACCGTGGTCCAACGAAGAGGTGCAGAGTTTTCTCTGCTTGGTGGCAGATCCACAGTGAGGAGTGACCCGGACCGATACAGATGGCTGCCCAGCATAGAAACCGGAGTATGGACAAGCTGAAGACGAACGTGAGAGAACCATCGATGGTGAGTGATTTGTAATAATGTGCATCTGTTTGCTTATTTATCCTGTTGGTGGTAAGCTCACTTTTTTTGAGCCATACAGCGCCGTTTTGTGCTGGCTAACTCGTTTTAGCTAACGTTTTTTTGCTAGTAGCTAGCTAGTACCAACTGCTGATTCGCGCTTTTTTTCTCCTAAATATTCGCTTGTGAGAGCAAAACGATGAAATATGTTAATCCTGGTTAAAGTCCTGGTTTGTGTTTTGTATTGCACTTTGGTGCTGCGCATTAAATTGTGTGCAATTTAATGCTAGAATGTATTTCCACATGCCAGGGGTTAGCCTCCCTGTTGTAGATACTGGTGAAATGGACCACATGAGCCGAAATCTCGTCATATTAAAATTGCTTTTTTCAAACCAGTGATTTATAAAGTCATTCATATAATTTTCTAAAGCGTCAGAATAGACCCACACACCTATTCTGTGGATCCTGCAGTGCTTGTCAGGGAAACAAAGCATTTTTGTCACATCCCACCACTGAATTTCACAGGTGTATTTCCCTAATACAGTTACATCTCCAAAAATTAGGATGTCATGAAAAACTTCAATATTTTTGTCACTCATTTCAGAAAGTGAAATCCGTATATTATATAGATTCATTACACAGAGTGATATATTTCAAGCGTTTATTTATTTTAATTTTGATGATTACGGCTTACAGCCCCTGAAAACCCCAAATTCATTTTGGCAAAAAATTAGAATATTACATAAAATTAACTTTAAAAAATAGTTTTTAAATATAAATGTTGGCCGCTGAGGTGTTGGTTAATATGGGCTGTAGCCGTAATCATCAATATTAAAATAAACACTTGCAATATATCACTGTCCCTGTAATGAATCTATATATGGGTTTCACTTTCTGAAATGAGTGAAAAAAAATATTGAATTTTTTCATGGTATTCTAATTTTTGAGATGTGCCTGTATAAGTGTTGAACTTGCTTGAAACTAACCATCATCCATTTCTGTCGTTCATCTAGGCAGGAGGAAATCATCCAGCCCACAACGGACGTCGCCACTGTAGAAAGTACTGAAATCCTTTGCTTTTATAGGTAAAGTGTCAAAACCAAAGTAGCACAATTTCCACTTAATATAAAAGGGACTGAACTGAGATTTATTTGATTGTGTGAATATGGCACATCAACTGTAAAATAAACCGCTTGTTAATGTATTTATTTTTTTGTCAGATCACTTGTGTGATCCTTTGTGAGTTATGTTCATAACTGTATGTTTTGGCAAATGTGAGCTGTTCAGTCGTCAATATAATTTACTTTATATGTGTAGTTTATAGTCTATCATCAATAAACTCATGCAGTAACAGGACACATTACAAATATTTGAGACCCATTGTAGTGCTTCCTTTTATATTTTAGCAATGCTAGTACAAAACACCGCCCACACATGAAGCCAGGGCAAGAAGAGACACTTTTACAGACAAGACAAACTTTTATTGATAAAAACTTCATATTTTCACTGAGCAACTCTATACTCAGTGATGCACAACTTCAGTTAAAGTACTATATTCCATTCAAGTGAATGTATTAATTCATTCTGATTGCTGAGGCCACAGTAAAAAACAGGTGATTTTAAATGTAACGCAGCCCTTGTAAAATCTACTGAAGCGCAGCTACATGAAAATTGTGGTTAAATACAACAACGAAGTACTTTATTGTCACATTCAAATTGTAATCCCTCCTGTTTTGTTTTTCTTTTGAATTCTTGGATGAAATATGGTGGGCAATATAAGCTGCAGCTTCAGCCATCACCCATTTCAGATAACCTAATGTTGAACTGTATAATCAGAGGAGTTATTGTTTAATTTGACCTTGTTAGATTTTTTTCCCCTTTGTTATATTATTCTATTTTCTTTTAATCTTTACTTTTAATCTATCCGAAATAAAGATTCATTCATAATTCACATTCCACCACTGGCTTTTAGCAACAAGTGTATTTCCCAAATATTTTTAAACTTGCTTTAATTAACCACCACCCATTTGTCTTTTGTCTAGGCAAGAGGGAAACTGTCACCCCAACTGGACCTTGCCTCAATATTTACAGAGATGCAGGCTGAAGATCTGCTGAACCAGGACCAGTACGAGGGGCCGATCCAGTTGCTTCTCAGTGAGGCAGTGTGGCTGCCGTGTGACCAAGTGACCATTCCAGTTTTTTTTTTTACAGTTTGAATTTTGCACATTCTGAATAATCTGAATTTGCTGCTGATTGTAATAAACAATTTAGTGGACTTATGTGTTTGCATCATGATTTTCTATTTTGTCTGTTAAGACACCGGTGGGAAAAGAGTCAACTGTACAAAGGATTTATCGGTGACCTTGAAAATAATGGCTCATTTTTAAGAAAAAAGTAACCAAAACAATTATTTTATTAACTGAAGACTGTATTGTTGGATGTGCCACCACAGAAGACCCTGCATACTTTAGTGACAGTACCAGTATATGGAGGAATTCTGGGTCATATTAGCATCTGGCTCTTCATCATAATGGGTTTGGGCAGGGGTGTCTAATCATGTGCCATGGAGGGCCAAGACCCTGCAGGCTTTACCTCCAACCAGTGTCTTCAACAGCAGATTCCACAGAACTTCTTCCACTGACTGATCAGTGAGAACACCTGCTGAAGAGACTGGGTAGAAGAGAGAACCTGCAGGGTCTTGGCCCCCGATGACACCATGATTGGAAGCCCCTGGATTAGGTTTAATGGGATTTAACATTTTAACACAAACCGCTTTATGGTTCATAATTCTGTTGACAGACTTACACCAAACCAAAAGTGATTTCTCAAACTGCTGGATTATTCTTAGCTTTTTCCAATCTTTCAGTATTTAATTTATGCCACATGGTGGTAACCTTCACATATAAAAAAGAGGCATCTGCAAAAACTTCAGAGGTTTATTGTCAGTGCAATTCCTAGTGCAATACTACATGAATGCATATCTAGTACATTGTTGATGCAGAGAATATATATTTCTACAGTACAGTATCTAGTAAATCAAGTATTATCCATGTAACCCTTTTGACTGCATTATTTTAATTGCTTTTTAAATCCTAGATCAAGTTTGTTTTGGCCTAAAATGCATGATAAACTGTCAATATATCTTATTATACCTAACTCAGTACTGTTTACTTTTTGAATATATATTTTGTGGCTAATATAGTTATTAACATGGGCGATCAAGTTGTGTCAGCTGATCATTTTTTTCTATGACACCATCTAGACTCTGCTGCAGAAAACAGGTACGTCCATGATGTCTCAGCAGTCTCTCCTTGATTTTCACGCAGATCAGAGCAATTTGTTGT